>PVKA01005478.1:0-59103 GCA_004027165.1 Ctenomys sociabilis
AAAAAAAAAAAAAAAAAAAGAGAGATTAGATCAAAGGCCATAAAGCAAAATGCTAATTACCCTGATTTTATCTGTGTACTATATGTATATATTCCAATGTCACACTGCATTCCACTAATGTACAAGTATTACATGTTATCGTAAGTCTAAGCTAAAGTGCAAATGAAGTGAGCATGGGAATGATCTCCAGGTGCTGGCTCCTCCCTCTGGCTCTGCTCTGCTTTCCTTCTGCTTCCCAGCTGCCATGAGGTGAGGCCTTCCTGAGGTTCAGGGCCTACTGTTGTAGGCAGGTAAGTTAGACTGAAATATAGGCAGTCAGACACAACCAGGCCCTCAAGGAGGCAGCATGGAAGACAGGAAACCTTGCAACTGTGACAGAGAAGGATGCTCCTGCTGGGGACAAAGGTGGAACAGATGCTGACCTCCCTAAAGATGAGCATCACATTGAAGAAGCCAGGAAGAATCACTAATCCCACAGCTACTGGCTTCTGTATAAACTCCTGTTTCCTATTCGTGCCTGCTTACTATGTGACTCACTTCCTCATTCAGTCCTGGATCTAATCAATTTTACCTGAGCAATGGTGCTTGTAATCTCATTGATTGACCATAGTTTTGTTCTACCTCATGCCCACCTAAGCGAGTTCCCATTTCTCCACCTTAGACCTGCATGGTTTTACTCTACAAAAATCCCTGGAAGAGACAGCTTTCCGAGGCAACCTGCTTGGGTCCCCCATTCTGTCCCCATCTCAGAAAGCAGCTTTCTTTCCCCAATAAATATATTCTGCCCATAACCTCTGTTTGTTCTGAAAATTCATCCTTTGGTTTTAGAGAACACAAACTTGTCCCAGGTACCTTTCAGGCTGAGTTTCATTCCCCCATATCATTACCTACTCATGTCTGCCTCACCACACACCTAAGAGCCATGCAGCTGACTGGCTATAGACTGTGTGGAGTCTTTTTCCTCTTCTTTTATACAGGGTCTCACAATGGCCCTGTGCTCACTTTTGTTGTCCCCAGGCTGGTCTTGAACTCATAGTGATCTTTCTGTCTCAGCCTCCCCAGCACTGGGATTACAGGCATGTGCCACCACACCTGGTTCCAGGGGCCAGCACAGCAGCACCGTATGTGGTACCTGGGATCCAACTCAGGATCTTGTGCTTGCCAGGCAGGCACTTATGCCAAGCTGTCTCCATGGCACTTGTTTCAATTTCTATGATCACCTGCAGTGTACTTGGAAACTTTCTGATCCAAATTTTCTCCAATACTTAACATTATCTGATTTTTTCATTTCTGCTTGGTAATTAGGGTAAAATATATCTTTCCACTGTGATCTCAACATGCATTTTTAATCCCTATAGAGATTAAATTTATTTTCTTCCATCATGCACTTCCCGATGGGCAAAAGGTCTCACCAATCAGTTATTTGTGATAAAAACCAAAAAAGGTACCCACCCACAGAAAACCCACTACTTCTTGCTCAGTAAAGCCAGTTCTCCCATGACATGAGTAGATTTATTGTTATGCCATGAATTACTTTGGTATCCACTCCAAAAGAGCTTTTTAAAAATTTTAGAAGGTTAGGGAGTCCATTTGCTGTAAAGCGGTAGTGACAACATGACCTTTTGTTTCATTCAAATGACTTTCAGTGGAAAAGTTTTTTTATATAATTCAGGGTTTAAAGAAAGCTTGATTTCAAATAGAAATTAGTTCTCTTTGTCATTCTCCATTCACGTCTGGGCCACAGGAAATGACAACAGCAAATTCTTGATAGAGTCTCTGCAAGCTGCCTTGTTTTTACTATAGAGGACAACATTCAAGTGTTAAATTTTTCACAAAAGAAACCAGGCAATTTGCAGACTGAGATTCCTTTGCTGCAGAAGTAGAGGGTAAAATTTTTGTTTTCACTTTTAAAATAAGTATCTGACAAAATTGCTTTGAAAAATATCTGCCATAGTTTCAAGCATATGTACCAGGGCCATAAAATTACCTTTAATTCCTTTTTGTTGTTCAAACATCAGTGAGGTTTTTAAACCTATTTCTCTAAGATGTAGCTGTCATGAGGCTTATAGCACAAGGATTGGCTGGAGGTCAGAGTGACCAACTGCCTTGTTTGCCTGGGAGTACTGGGCTCTCTGGAACTTGTGATTTTTGATGCTCTGGCCAGTGAAATCCCAGATAAACCATGGGGAACTGGTCACCCAATTCAGAGGCAAACTTAGCAGGCAGCTGGGCTTGGTTGGTTCAGGAAACCTTCCTGGAGTGGGTTTTACCCTTCCCCTCACAATGGAACCCTTTTCAGTTTATGGAAGTGGAGGAAATGCCAGAAATTTAATTAGCTGCTAGGTGCTACATACTGGAAACCGCAGGAACATAGGAAACCTACAAAACCCTTTCCTCTAGCTTGGATATATTGTAGGGTCCAGAAACTTTCATAGGTCTTTTTTTTTTTTTTTTTTTTTTAAGAGTGAAGATTAGAACTAAAACAAAATAATACAGAATTTCCCTTAACGAAGTAATGTAAATTGCAAAGTACTTGTTGTAATACCTAGTGTTGTCTTCCAACCAGCTATTCATATTACCAGATACATGCATGTAAAATTGGAAGAAAGGAAAAAAAGAAAGAAGTGTATAATAAATTAAGAAGAGAAAAAGTACAAGCAATTGAGAAAAGGAGACAAAACAAATTAAGCATTATCTACTCCTAGGACCAGCCAGATAGCTCAGTGGATTAAAGCACCTGCTTAAGACAGGCTTCAATGGGGTTCCATCCCAGGCATGCTGAGCCTGCTGAGATGTGATTGAGATTGGGTGAGAGGCGCATGCCTGTAATCCCAGCACTTGGGAAACTGAAAAACAAAAGGATCACTACAAATTTAATCTGTGTAGTGAAACCCTATAGCCCTTGTACTAAATACATAAAAAAAAAAGTGTTTTCTGATCCTTTCCATAGGCCAGCAGAAACGCACAGTACAAGGGCTCAAACCATCCTGCTTACATACATAGATAAATCTCTTTCCCCCCTCCCTCTCCTGTCGTCCACAACTCAGTAACTCTTTCCTTTTGAATAAATTCATTCCTTTTTCCCAGTACCTATTGTACCCATCAGATTCCATTTTCTTTTTCAGGTTCTCACACTAAGGAGACAATGCGATGTTTGCACATGTGGGTCTGATTTATTTCACTCAAGAGTATGTTCTCTAGTTGCATCCATTTACCAACAAAAGACTGAAATGTATTCTGTCTTACAGCTGAGTAATAAATACTCCATTGTGTAAAAATACCACATCCTCTTTATCCATTCTTCAGTTGATGGACATTTGGGTTGTCTCCAAGATTTAGCTACAACAAATTGCATTGCTATAAACATGGGTTCACATATATTGCTGTGATATGAAGTTTTCAGTTCCTCTAGAAAAATTCCCAGGAGGCTTAAGTGGGATCTCCAATCCTAGCTTTTTAAGAAATCTCCACACTGATTTCCATAGTGGTTGTACCAGTCTGCACCCCCACCAACATGTATGCTAGCAGCATTCATCGCCCAAATTTTGAAAAACACAAAGAAAAATGTTCATGTTTTTCCTTTTATTCTTGCCACTTGATGGCGCCACTGTGCAGCACTGCTTGTGAAACTGGCTGCGGGTTTTGCTAGTCTTTTGGTGCTTGAACAGTTAGTGAAAACTTGCTTGTGAAGTCTCAATTCTTGCGAACTATAGCTCCAAGTTGAACAATAACTTAGGGTTGTCATACTGACCCTGCCAGGCTGTTTGCAGCCTGCCCCACACCTGTAGTGCAACTGTTGAAAAGAAATCAGTCTTGGCCCACACCTGTGATCAAAGTGGTCTGAGAGGCTGGGGTAGCAGGGCCAATCAAAGTCAGCCCAGGCAACTTAGCGACTTAGCAAGACCCTGTATTAAAATTTAAAAATAAAATAAATGTAGAAGGCTGGGGATGTGCTTCAGTGTAAAGGTCCTGGATCCAACTCCAGAACTTCGAAAGGGAGGGATGGAAAGAGAAAGAAAATGAGAGAAAGAAACTAGTGCTCCCAGCTTCTCTATGGCTCCTTCTGATGGGAGGCACCCAGAAAGCATCCACAATTCACCTTCCACTGCCCCACTCTCATCCACCTATCTCTAACTACTTACCTGGATAATGCCCAGAGGGGCCTACAAGGTCACCTGCTTCACCTCACTTTCCATACAGTCTCTTCTG
This sequence comes from Ctenomys sociabilis, assembly GCA_004027165.1. Classification (NCBI taxonomy): domain Eukaryota; kingdom Metazoa; phylum Chordata; class Mammalia; order Rodentia; family Ctenomyidae; genus Ctenomys; species Ctenomys sociabilis. The sequence goes on from PVKA01005478.1 coordinate 4,210, forward strand.
AGGGAAGCAGTCATAGGTTGAGTGTGCTTTATAACAGGTTTCATGACCCCGGTGGCTCTTATGTCTCCCTGAGGAGCGAGGGGAGGACCTCTGTGACCAGCCCATCGCCTTCCTGAGCCCACAGCCACCCCTCCCACACTGCTTCTGCCCTGCAGGTCCCTCTGGTGTTCCTCTGGCCCAGTACAGCCATGGGGCCTCTGCTGAATTTCCCTCCTAGCAGCTCTCCTGATCCACAGGCATGACCCCGCCCCTCAGCCCTTCAGTCTGTCCACCTATCACCTGGCCATGACCATCCTGCTTACAACAGCAGCCCTCCCGTGCCATGCTCTCTCCTTTCCTGCTCTGTTTTCCCCTCACTTATACCCACCAGACACATTCAGTATTCCTTGGTTGTCTGCTTAAGGTTTGTGGTCAGTCTTCCCTCTATCTGAACGTGAGCGCCATTGATAGGCATCTGTCTGTTTTAGTCACTGCCGTTTCCTCAGTACTTTCACCCAGACCTGGTTTAGTTAGTCACTTTCCATCATTGTGACAAAATACCTCAGGCAATCAATTTATAAGGAGAAAAGGGCTATTTTGGTTCACAGTATCAGAGATTTCAGTCCCTGCTCTACTGGCTCCTATACTTTTAATTCTATGGCAGCACAGCCTCATGGTGAGACCACGTGGCAGAAAATGCTCACCTCAGGGGAAGCACTGAATCAAAGAGAAGAGAGGGCTGGGGTCCCAACTATCCTTCAAAAGTATGTTCTCAGCGATTTAATGTCCTTCCACTAGAATCCACTTCTTAAAGTTTCCACCCCTCTCCACAAAGCCTTGGGCTGGGACCAAGCCTTCAAAATAAAGCCTTTGGGGAACTGTTGTCCAAACCATAGCACCAGGTATTTGCCAAAAGTTGGATGGGCTTGTAGAAGTGACTTTGGTGGTTTCACAGGCTGGGGTTGGCACCAGCAGGAAAAGGAAGCCTATTGGGCTTCATAATGTATTTTTTGGTTTTTCTACTATAGTGCCTTAGCTATTGGACTGATACCCCTCCCTTGATTAATGTGCCTCAAGTGTTCATTTTATAAAATGAATCTTTCCCCACAAAATCTGACCCTTGCAGATATCTGGTAATTGTGGCACCTCCCACCTTTCTTCCCAGATCCACAGCTTCTTTCCACAGCAGCCTGGCTGGAACCTCTGCGGAAGTCCAGAGGCCCCCACAGTCGCACTGGCCAGCAACATTCCCGAGCAGGGCTTTTGTCTTGCCTGGGCCACCCAGAACTTGCTACAGGCCCTGAATCACACTTCTGCACTCCAGCTGCAGGACAACCTGAGAAGCAAAGCTATTTTCCCCACCTCTGCAGAATGAGATGATGCAGACAAGCAGCAGCTTTAAAACTGTGGCTCACAGCCAACTAATGGCCTTGAAACCAATTTACTGGAATAGACCAGTCTCTTTTCTTCCCAATGAAATGGAATACACTAAAAAATATCAGAATGTACTGTATCATCAAAGGATAAGTATCATTTCATGAAACTTTTTCTGCAAACTTAAGCTAAAACAATCAGAATTTCTGGGACAAAGAGATTTCTTAAAAGCTTCTCACTGAAGTCTAATGTACATCTAGAATAGGAGCCTTCAAAGTGCTTTTGTCATTCACAAAAATGATCCAACCCAGCATCTCTCTGGCCACCTTGGCCCAGTGGTGAGGCCAGCCTTTCCCTAGAGTCTATCTGCATTAGGAAGGATCTTGCTTATGCCCACATCAGACCTTTTCTTTCTTTCTTCCTGTTTCAAAAGTCTGTACTTCCTTTGAGGTATCTCCCAACTTCCTGTTTGCCTCCCACTGAGTTATCAGAACTTTTCTACCCCTGTGAGTAGGCAAGCCTCTAGGAAAGGTGAGGCAGCCTCCTGAGGAGAGCCTCCAGAGCCTCATCTGCATCTCAAGCAGATGAAACACAGGACCAAATCCACCTCACAAGCATGAGATGCATCGCAGCTGGCCCCAAATATCAGGCAACAAGGTCGGAAACAAGGATCCAGAGCTTCTGGAAAACCCACTTATTGTTCCTCTAGCTGAAGAGAGACACAAGGAGACTCTTTGTGACAAAATGACAGTGCACACACAAGCTTAGGGGAGGAGGTTTGCTGAATGCCCGTGTCCGGGTTCCTTCTGACAGGCTGCTTGGGGAAGTGGCAGGACAAGCACCAGAACCCTCCACTCTTCAGCTTCCCCTTGCCCACTTCCGCCAGTGCTTGGGACAACCCTGGAGCCACACCTCCTTGATCAGGGGCTGTACACGCTGTTGCGGGGAAACGGGAAGGACAGTGTTCGACAGACTGAGGCCACTCCTCTTTTGTTCCTTCTCACTGTTGTCCACCTCCCCGCCCTAATCACCTTGCAGGAAAGCTTGGAACTATTTCTCTGTAGGACATGAAATGATGAGCAATTCTTGAGTTCTTCCCCTCTCCCCTCTTTGAGATAGGATCTCACTATGTGGAGCAAGCTGGCCTCAAACTTGCAGCACTCCTCCTGCCTCAGCCTTCTAAGAGCTAGGATTACTGGCATGTGGTACCATATCTGACTAGAGTTCATTATCCCTTTCTAATTTTCCAAGTTGCCTACAATTGAACATATAAAGAAAACATGAGGACTTTGAGCTTTTCAAATAAATATATTAAATCTCTTCATCTGAACATCTGTGAAATTGCATGGTCATTCTTTCCTGAAGGACAGCAGGGGAGACCTGCTGCTAGATTACTTTGGTCTCTTAGAAGGCCATGCTAGGTTGCTTGATGCCACCTGGAGGAACTGGAGACCTGTGCTTCGGAGTCTGGGCAGGCTCAGTAGGACATAAAGGGATAATGTGCTCCCACTGAGCCTGCATGTAAATTTCAGTCCTCAAGTCAAAGGCAAGGGCATGTAAACAGATCAGGAGTCTTCATTTGCTCCAAGACTTGGCCTTTCACCTACAGAGGCTGACAGTGATACTAAGCCAAGGTGTCCAAAGCAAAGTTTCTGGAGGACAAAGGTACAGGAGGAGTGCATCCACAAAGCTCAGAAGGCCAGGTACTCAGTGTATGTGACCAGCAGATAGGCAATGGGATACTTGATCTCAGAATCAGGGCTGCGAGGAACCTTAGCTCATTCCCTTCTTTGACAGAGAGGCAAAGTCAGGCCAGTGCTCTCAGTGGCTTCCTTGAGGTCACTGGCCATCAGATCTGTCAGGTTTCTGAGTTCCCAGGCCAAGGATCCCTGGTGCCATGGGTTCTTCAACACTCCTGACACTCCCCAGTGCTCCACCCAGCCTCTCACATCACAACTGTGCTCCCTGTGCCTACCTGCAGGATCGGCATCCACAGCTTCCCCATGACAGTGAATGATGAGTGCATACTTACAGACTGACCTACAAACATTATGACAGGCCTGTGGAACAAATGGGTGGCCTTTATGTGTGGCCACCCAGAAACCTTTGTAGTGTAGTTGTGGGGTGGAAGAAAATATAAAAAGCCTCAAGGCCCTTATTCCTTCAGGTCACAGCCCTGCAGAATGGCAGGAAAGGGCGATGGGTGATGAAAGGCAGCCCTTGCCTGCCCACCACTGCACGAAATTGCACATGCCCCTCCCTGGCCTTCTCATGTGACTTTTGTGATTTCTTTCCCCTGTGCTCATTTTATCTAGTTTCATCTTTATACAAATATTGGCAAGGACAGCAGAACACAGTATGACTTTCTTCCGGCCCTAGGAGGTCAACAGCAGATACTGAGCCACAGGAAGGCTACCAATGTAGCCTAGATACTGGGACAGAGAGGAAGAAGTGGCTCTGCCCTGGGAAATTCCCAGGGGCCTGGTAAGTTAAAGGAGGGACTAGTGGTTCATTGCCCAGCATAGGAGCATGCCTGCGACAAGAGCTCAGCAATTTCATGGTGCACAACTTCTGAGGACTTAGGAACAGTTAACTATGCAAACTCTCTGCAAGACGAGATGACCTGAATGAGCTGAGGTCTGAGCTAAGCAGCAGACAGACGATTCTCACCCATATAGCATCCAGTTTCCTGTTGTTGACCCTTGATATTTCAGAAAAAGCACCAAGATGATGACCACTTAACCATCAGAAATGTGCTCTTCTTCCTTATATTTATCATTTGGTATTGTCTTTACTTTAAATTGCCTGTAGGGAGCATGACCAGCATCCTTCAGTGTGGGGGGCTTTTAAGGATCTTAATGTGGCTCTGCCACTATCCATTCCAAAAGAAGATGGAATTTTTCATAGATTAACCAAACTATAAGGATTTATGAAGCACCTGCCTCCAATATGAGGTACAGACCCCCACTCCAACAGCCCACAAAATACAGGAAACACTTTGAGAAGAAACAAGTATTATGGGGCAGGATATAGCTGCCAGGTGCATGGAGTATAGACAGAAAAGCTCTCAGAGAAGACATGGATTGCAGAAGGCTCCCATGAGTGATCAAAAGCTTGTACATGTGTGCACACATGTCTGGCATGTGTGTGCAGGCATGTTAGTGTGTGTAATGTAGCATGAAGCATGTAGGTTCTTGGGAAGGTGGGGTAGATCTAAGGAGGGAAGCAACGGTTGAGCTGGCATACACATCAGAGAACCTAGCAGGACACTGCTGGACACTGAGGAGCACACCTGAACACGGCAGCAGGTGTACTCGGGGGAGCAATGAGAAGGTGTCAAAAAGTGCAGCTCTTGGGAGGCTGTAAACAGGCAGGTCACTATGAGTCCGATCTAGTAGTGAGACCCTGAACACCCTGTAGACCCTTCCCTAAAATACAAAAAATAAAAATAAATAAATTTAAAAAGTGGAGCAAAACAATAAAAAGCTAAAAGACACTGTCGGTGGAAACTCAGGTGCTGAGCTGCAGAAGGGTACTGTGGAGACAGAGACTCCTGATCCGACAAGGAGCCAACTCTGTCAGCTTAGCAGGTGTCCTCCCAAGCAAAGTCACTCCTCAGTCTTTTCTTCCAGGAAAGTAATCCAAGCTTGGGTCAGAACCAGCCCCTAAAACTCTCAGGGAGCCCAGCTCACTTGCAGGTGCCTGGGCAGCAAGGGAGAAAAGAGCTCTGGAGCGCATCCTGTGTACATGCTTGGACTGCACCGAAGTCCAGGAAAGGGTCCATGAATCTGTGACTAGCCTGGCTCCCTCCTAAGGATGTCTTCTCAGGATCCATCCTTTGCACTATGGTGAGCAAAAGTCCTGGCCCGGGTTCCAAAAATGTTGCCCTAGAGTCTGTTGAGTTCCTAGTGCAAGCAGCCCGCCTCCAGGAATTCCAGAAGTGCTACCTCTCTTGAGAGGGTGCCGCTCATTCTTCCCTTGAGTTTGCTTGGCATCTTCAGAACTGCTATGCCCAAAAGAGGGCTAACGTTCTCATGCACTTCCTGGAGGCTCAAGTCTTCACATCCGGATGATTCTTTCTCTGCGCCACACAAGTGGGAGCTGATGAGCCCAGAGCCTACCACAGCAGAGCCCCGGGGTCCCCTCCAAGATTTTCATTACCACAGGCAGAACACAGGGCCTTTGTCACCTGCTTCATCTAGACACACTGCTCACAGACCCAAGAGCCTACACTTGTCCCTAACTGAAAGAGCTTGCTAACTGTAATGGCAAATAAGTCATACCAAATGGCTTCTGTCATACATATGATGTCATAAGTTCTGTGGCCCGTGTTGGAAAAGTAGACTAGAGGCGCCTAGCCTCTCATTCTGTCTCTCACATGATTTATTGAGGGAACCTTGACAAGTTACCTAACCTCTCTCAGCCTCACTTATGTTTCAGAGGGCCATAATAACAGTGGTTACTTCCAGGGTTACTATGGGGATAAATGGAAACATGTAGAGCACTTCATTCAGCATTCAAGAGGTGCTCAGTAAAGATTAGTTTTATTTCTTATTTTTATTCTTAGAACTTTTAGCTGCTATACCTTGTCTCTCTCTTTGCAGTGGGAGGCGGTAGTGATGTTTACTTTGGCTTGTTTTGGTTTGGTTGGAGATGATTTTAAGACAGGGTCTTGAGCCAGGGAGATAGCTCAGTAGAATAAGCACCTGCCTGGCAAGCGCAAGGTTCTGAGTTCAATCCCTGGTACCACAAAAAAAAAAAAAAAAAAAAAAAAAAAAAGACAGGATCATAGCCCAGGCCAGCCTTGAACTTGCTATGTGGCCCAAGCTGGCTTTGAACTCATCCTCCTCCTCCTTCAGCTTCCTATTCCTCATGCCTAGTTTCCTTGTCCCTTCTAATAGTGGGGACACACAAGAATATTTGGAACACTGTTTTTCAACAACATTCTTATAGAACTCTAGACAAGAGTTAAGCCAAGACCCCAGGCTTCAGGTTGAGTCATATTCCACTCCCTGAAAGAACGCATTACCTACTCCATTTGTTTTTGTTTTGTTTTGGGTTTTTTTTGGCAGAACAGGGGATTGAACTCAGGCCCTGTACTTGCCAGGTAAGAGTTATCTCCCTGGCCCTACCTACTCCATTTGTAAGGAGCAAACTTCAAGCAGAAGAACCATGCCAGCCCATCTACATGGCAGCTCCCATCCTGAATCACGACATTCAAGATCTTCCCCACAGCTAGCTAATCTGCTTCCTATCTCCTCTAGCTATCACTGACCTTTTTTATGTTTTATGCCACGACACTAACTTCTCCTTATTCACACCAACCTCAAAACCAATTCTCTAGGACAGGTTGGCTTAGAAGGCCACCATCCCCCCTAGTGCAACTAGTTACCCTAGGGATCAGCCAGAAAGAGCCATGGACACTGAACACTGTACTGGCATCTTCCTTCTTCCTGCCCTGCTTGCCTCATGCTGCTTGAGCTTAGCACCAAGCATGGACAACACTGCTCGACTGCAGGCTTCACATTCATTCTGTCCATGCCGGAGGGCTTTCGCTGGGCATGTATCACACTGGGTCCATTCCTCCTGGCTGATTCTAGCTGCCACCACAATACCAACCCATGAGACATAATCCAGTGAGGTTGGCCCTGCCTGGCCACATCCAGAGTAATTGTTTCTTTAGCTGCAACCTTCTTACCCAGAACTGCTTTGCATTTAGACTTCTGACTCCCTCTTCCTAGCACTTGCTGGGGAGTGCAGAGGTAGAGCCTTGGGGAGGGGTTGTGTCTCTCTATGAATCTAGTACAGAACCTGGCCCCTGCTGGCCATGCTAAGTGCCCAAATATGAGACAGAATGAAAGATGTAGCACACACAATCACTCGACTTTACCCTAATTAATTCAGCAGATGGCACTGTGCTCCTCCCCCTGGTGAGGCACAGGACCAGGTCCTAAGGCATCTGGCTGATTACAGGGGGTGAAATGCTCTGGCCCTCCACAATTCAGAAAGAAGCTTGTAAATACCCCAGGTTTGCTTTAACCCTGAGGTTTTCCTATGCCCTGCCCAATCCTAGGTAACAAGTCTTTCCCTCTACTCTTCTCAGCACTCATGTTACTCATGTGGTTCCTGCCAGGTCCCCAATGGAGCAGATCCCACAGAAGATACTTGTCAAAACACAGAAGCTCAGCCTGGGAAGGGAGTAGCAGCCATCCCTTCTGGGCTTCTAGCCCATTAAGCAAGCCTTCTCCATCTGCCTACGCTGGATTTGGAGAAGACCGCAGTCTTTTCATTTAAATTACACTTTGAATAGTTAATACGTTCAGACGGCTCAAAACGAAAAAAGTACAGAGGAGCACTGCACAGGTGCTTTCCACCTCTGAAGAGTGCAGGGACAGAGTGCTGCACTCCCAGCACTTTGGACCTTGTGGCCTCCAGGCAGCTTCAGAACCTGGCGCATAGTGACGCTGAGCCACAGCTGTCTCCCTGCAAGCTCACTTGCTGTGCCAACAGATAAGAGCTTACAACTTAGTCAAGCTGGGAGGCTCTGCCCAGCTCAAAGCCAGCCAGAGTCCATGTCATAGCTCACACCAAAGTTTCCAGAAAATTCAAACAGCACCGATTCTGAGTGTGACTTTCTCATGCAATAGGACCTTCACGAAGTAGCAGCAACCCAGTGGGGGGAGGGGCTGTTCCTTTTTCCAACCTGCAATGATGCCTCTTCAGATTAAATCAACATCAAACAAAATCAAAACTTCATTTGCAGCCGGGCGTGGTGGTGCATGCCTGTAATCCCAGCACTCGGGAGGCTGAGGCAGGAGGATTGTTGTGAGTTTGAGACCAGCCTGAGTGACAAAGTGAGCTTAAGGCCAGCCTGAACTGCATAGTGAGACCCTGTCTCAAAAAGACAAAAAAAAAAAAAAAAAAAAAAAAAACTTCATTTGCTTGGCCACTTGCACATGTTAATAATAATACACTGAGATGTAGTGTCATAAAGTGAAATTGGTACGTGAAAAAAGAGTTTAATAGCCAGTTACTTAGTGTCTCACTGCATAAGACAAGTTTCCAAAGTGTTGCAAATAAACACATGTCTCTGCTTCCAGGAGTTTGCCAACCATAGCGGTAAAGGACAAAAGCGAGCAGAAGTCATGAACGCATCCATAAATGACTCGTCACACTGCAGCCAGTGAGGCCAAGGTGGGGACGCTGAGAGCCTTGGGGAGCCCGAGACAAGGTGGCTATATTATAGATGGAGATGGTGACTCCGGGGACAGCAGCCATGGCTGGAAGGTCACCAAGTGCCCAACCCTTCTCACCACCCTCTCTTCTCCCTCTGTCTCGAAAAGACAAGGGAGTTTCCGTCAGCCTCCTTCACAGCCCGGCGGGAGCTCACAATGGTATCTTAGCACCCTCGGCTTCCGGGACAAGCCCAGCACAGCTGCCCGGCAACCCAGCAGCCACCTGACAGTTCAACTGAATTATGAGAAGAGAGACAAGAGAGGCAGGAGAAGCAGAAAGACCCGCACGGGAACTGGGAGGCCAGCTCTCAGCTCCCGGCAATGTACCCAGGCAGGGTCAGGGAGTTCTTGGTCCTCAGGGACAATCAGTCTTCTGAGCCAGTGCCCTCCCAACACAAACACAAACTGCAGGAGCCCAACAGCCTGGTTTGAAATTAAAATGAGTTCTCTCTCCCCTACACTTCTATCCGCCTGGGAGTTGATCCTGAGTGCGACCCACTTCCAGCAGCGCTCCCAGCAGTGAGTGGGGGAGTTGCTGGGCTTCCACCACCCTGCATGTAAAATGGGACCACAAAGGTTGGCAACCCACCAGCCAGGAGCCGCAAACGTAGGGTCGATGCCTGGGCTAGTGCAGAGGGCAGCAACTGCAGAGAGGGAGCCGGCAGTACCGCCGCCTCCCTCCTCTCGGGTGTGCTTCTCTCTGCCTTGTCCCTCGGCTCCCGCAGAACGTCCCTCTCTCGCGGGCTTGCTTTGCAGAGGAAGCAGCTGAGCCTGGGTGGTAAAATGACTTCCCTGGGTAGAGGCAGGACTACCGCATTTGCTCCTTCCTCCCGCGCGCCGCCTCCGCTCGCTCCGGAGCGCACTTCCAAGCCGCACCACGCAGCTCCAGCCCTGGAAGCCCAGCCTGCCGGAGATCCCACGACTCTGACCCTATGGTCTGCACCAGGGGACCGGCAGGCAGAGGATTCCAGCATTCAAAGTGCCGCGACTCATGCCTTTGCTCTGTCCACCAGCTCAGAGTCCTGCTTGGGCACGTGGTGTCGCCGCGGAGTCGCCAGAGGACAGTGTGGAACCCAAGAGAACAGCAAGGGGCCTGAAGGGGACAATGGGTGGCTGCAGGGGCAGCGCAGGACGGAGGAGACAGCGCAGGACTGTTCGGGTCTCTTCCACCCTCCTGTGCCGGCCGGCACGCGCAAGTCCCTGTAGCACTGGGGCAGCGGGTGGGGGAACCCTACCTTTCCTGAAGGGCATCGCGTAGGGGGCGCTCCCCGCCGGGCTGGCCCGCTACACACAGGCAAGCCAATGTCCAAGCGGCAGCCCCGCAGCTCGGGGCGCCTGCGGGCGATGGAGCTGGCGAGGGAGGGGAAAGGGACATATTTGGTCAAAGCCCAGCGCGTCACTGTGCGGAGGAGGCCCCTCCGCCAAGCAGGAAGCGCAGAAGTCGCAGCGTCACCCGTGGCTCTGGGCGCCTGCGGGCTGTGCCCAGGTCGGGTGCGGGTCAGCCACTCCCTGTACCAATGGGACTAGCAGGGATCTAGCAGGGATCTTGAGGCGCTACCTGCCTTTGTCACTACCCGGGAATGGAGCGGGAATTCCTCCTGGACAGAGAAGAAAACCAGCTCATCCATCATCCCCGCAAGCTGCTGGCATCAGCATCCCGGGAAGGGCCTGGGGAAGGTGGACCCCAGGAGCGCCCCAATGGCTGATTGGCTCTTATGAAGACTAAATGAGAGCTCCAGGTAGCATCGCAGCAAAACCCTCTGTACCGGCCTTGCTGCTGCCCTAGTTTAGCGGGGTTTTCTGCCCTCCTGAGTCCTGTTCTGGCCCAGCTACCACCCACCCACCTGGCAATTTGAGACTTGTCTATAAGGCCCAGAAAGGCCAAGTTTTCCCCTTTTGTTCACTGACATTTCCCCAAACCTAAAACAAGCCCTCTCTACAATTCAATAAATTTGTCTAGAGAAATAATATTGTCACCCATGGATCTGAGTAACAAAAGGAAGGAGGGACACCCTCAGCCTGTTTCTTTATTATTATTATTTTTTTATGTATTTAGTACTGAGTCTACAGGGTCTTACTACACAGATGGGACTTGTAGTGATCCTCCCGTTTTCAGTCTCAAGTGCTAAGATTACAGGTGCGCACCACCACCAGTCTCAGTGGTGTCTCAGGGTGCCCTGGGGGTGGGATGGACATGGCACACCCGCAATTGAGCCTTGGTCCCTGCCCTGTGTCTGAACTATCTGGGTGGACTTTCCTTACTCTGCCTTTTTAAATGAAATGCTGGACTACTTGGTGGGACCAGATGACTCAGAGTCAGACCCTCTCCTGGGTCAATTACGAGTTAATTCCAAACCAGGCATGGTGCACCTGCAGTCCTAGCACTGGAAGCTGAGGCAGGAGGATTGCCTGAGCCCAGCAGTTAGAGATCAGCCTGGAAAACATGGTGAGATTCCAACTAAAAAAAAAAAAAAAAAAAAAAAAAAAAAAAAAAAAAAGAATTAAAAAGCTAATTCCTATGAAAAGTGCTTTTATTGCACTTAGAAGAAAAGTCAGTAACTATCTCCTGATTGACTAATATTTAAAGCACTCATGCAAATAGCACTTGGCACACTCTATATGTGGTGGAAAAAGGCATTTAAATGAGTTGAAAAGGTATGACCAGTAGGCATGGTGAATCTTTTTTCTTATCTTTGCTTCTTTATCAGAATAATTTCTTAGTTTTGCATATTGAGAAGAGCTAATATTGAGATGGAAGTAACTGTGGCCTCAGGCCACATCCTGTTACTTGGCTTGGGTACAGGATGCTAGGAGGCCCCTTGGAATCAACGCTGTGGCATGGGCACCATGTACAGGTCAGTTGTGCACTTGCTGACCACCAACATTCGGCAGTGGGCATCAGCCTGGGCCAGAGGATCTAGAAAGGGGCTCATTGGGAGATCCAGATTCACTGCTGTAATTGTCAACTCCCTCTGCACTTTTCTCTGCCTTAATTTCATTGTCAAGTGGATGTAGACTTAGCTCCATGGACTTTAATTGCCAATGGAAGGCAACTTTTATCTAAGATCAGATGGTCCAGATAAAGACAGTGTCAGTCTGTCACATTAAGCTTTCTACAGTGGTGGTCACAGTAAAGACTGAGCACAGGCCCTCTGGAGTGGGTCTTAGTCCTTCAAGCTGGAACCTTTACCCTCAGGGACTTTCGTGTTCACAGGGATACGTGACTATTAAACAGTAAAAAATCTATATTCCATTTGGGTTTTAATACCACTTCCTGGCCCTGAGCTTTAAACTTCCTGGAATCTCCAGAACAAAAAGAATGTCATTTGCATGGGGGTCAGGGCTTCAGGATGAGAGCTGGTGACCACAGAGAACAAGGCATGATTACAGCTTTTGAAATTCAAGCCTAAAGCCCTGACCTCTGGAGAGAGGGGTGCTAGGGATTAAGTTATTTACCAGTAGTCATACCTGTGTAATGAAGCCACCATATAAACTGTAAAAAAGGAATTCAGAGAGCTTCTTGGTTCTTAAATACATGCCTGTCTCTACCACCACTTTCCTCACTGTATGCATCCTCCCCTGGGCCAGTTCCTGAGTTATGTGCTTTATAATAACACACATAATAGTGAGCTCCTTGAATTCTGTGAGCTGTTCTACCAAGTTACTGAACATGAAACTGAATGTAGGACCCAAATGAGTACGGGAACCTCTAAGTTTGTAGCCAAGTCAGAGATAAATGTGGGTACACTGGGTGTGGAGGCTTGTCTTGGGTCATGTGGCACTAAGCCTTTGACCCTGTGGCATCTGCCACTAACTCAGTAGTGACGGAAATGAGTGAATTGCAAGATAACCCATCTGGTATCTGGAGAGTTGTTGCTATGGAAAAACCCACATATTTGGTTTTAGAAGAATTGTGGTAGAAACTGGGAGATGAAGAAAATGGGAGAGAGTCCATCAGGCAGATGGACTCTGATCGCCTCTTTGAGGCTATTTAATCAATCCTTTGTAGAAGAAAAAAGAACATTATAGCTCATCACTTAAGGGCCTTTCATATTCATATAACACCAGGTTCAGATTTTTGTTGCTAGTGTTGAATAATCCCCAGGGATATCTGTTCCTTTGCTCCAACTTGGCCAACAGGTATTGATCTCAGCAAAGGCACCTGCAGGGAGGAGCATCCAGGGCACATGCCCACAGTGATGGGAAGGCCGTGGAGGAGAGGGCTGCTGAGCCTGCCAGGACTGAAGAATGAACTCACAGCAGGGGTCATGAGACCTGGGCCCTCTGGTTTTCAGACCTGGACAAAAACATGATGATAATAATAATAGTAATAATAATAATAATAATAATTTTTTGGAATTCAGCAATAGTTGCTGTATTACAAAATGTTGTCTTCCAATTAGTTGTTCAGTTTAAGACACAAGCATGCAAAGTTGGTAAAAAAAAAAAAAGTTATAAGGGATTAAAAAGGACAAGAAAAAAGGATTTAAGCATCAACTATTCTAAGGTCCAATCAAAATATACTGTGAATTGCTACTATGATGGTGTACTCCTGTGATCTCAGCTCTTAGGAGACTGAGGTAGGAGGACTGCCACAAGTTTAAGGCCAGCCTGAACTACACGTTACGTTCTCCCTCATTTATATATATGTATGCATACATATATATATATATATATATACATATATATGTATATATATGTGTGTGTGTGTGTATGTATATATATATATATATATATATATATATATATATATATATATATATCACAGTGAATGTCTAAATTTAACATTCTATTATGGTGAAAGACACATTACCATTGATCCTCCTCAAAATACTCCCCCTCACTTTGAATACTTAGCCTGTCATTCTCGCCTCTTTCTGAAGCAGTTCTGAAAGTTCTCTTTTATGAGAACCTTTGGGGGTGTGTGATCAAAATTATGCTGACTGCTGCTGCTGCTGCTGCTGCTGCTATTGACTAGAAAGGTGGTACATAAAAAGTTCACGCTGTGTCCTCGTCCATCTTTTTCTCAGGATCTGGCTCTTCCTCAACATCAAAATGATCATAAAAAGCAAGCACTTAAATTTATGCAGGGCATTAAGGCAGCCAAGACAGTGCCACTAAAGGCACAAGAGGCTGTCCAGAATTGCCTCAGAAGTGGCAAGAACAATGCGATGAGTGTGTTCAAAAAGGGAGAGATTCTAAAGAGGATTAATGGTAATGTGTCTTTCATGCAACGCATTGTTAAAATTTAAACATTCACTGTATATTCAATCATACCTTATCTTTCTCTAGACCTCTCAGCAGTATAAGTCACAGAACTATGTTGTTTCATAATTACTCAGCAAACTTTCTTTTTTTTTTTTTGTCTTTTTGAGACAGGGTCTCACTATACAGTTCAGGCTGGCCTTAAGCTCACTTTGTCACTCAGGCTGGTCTCAAACTCACAACAATCCTCCTGCCTCACCTCCCGAGTGCTGAGATTATAGGCATGTGCCACCATGCCTGGTCAGCAAACTTTCAATTGTGCCTGCTGTCATTTGGTTCTCCCTCTAACGGGTATTGATTTGAACACTATTCTGCTCCTCAAGTGCTCAGCACATCCAAATAATATTCTATTTTTTAAAATAATTTTATTGAGAAACAAACAGTAATGAGACAGTTTCAAAACCAATTAGTAGGAGTTTCAATAATTAATACATTGCATTGTTGTCTTCTTACCAAATGATATTCTAAATATCTGACCTAATTATTAGAATCATGAAGAAATGACAAGAATGGACTGGTCAGCTCCAGTCCTCCATCCTTCCTTTTTCTGTCATCATTGCAGAGTGGTGTCCTTAAGTAGCATGATTTGGTAACCTAGAAACCCTGGACAAGATTCTCAAATCTGAGTACCAGAGGGCTGGATAAGCAGATACTGGACCTCATTTTAGTTTCTCTCTAGTGTAGGATGAGGCCCATGAATCATCCCCAGCCTAGCAGGGCCCCAAGCAATGACATGCTGGTTCTGCTACTTCTGAGTCATATTTTGAGAACTACTGGAAATTCAGGAGGTCCAGATCTCTTCTGCAGGGCACCCCCTCCCTGAGGAAGTCAGATCACAATCCCAAGAGCACAGGGAAAACAGAAGAGCCACCTACTCCCCACACTCATTTCTCCCATGCAGGCTGTTGGAGGTCCACTCCTAGAGACAGTCTGCATTCCCTGGCACATGTCACCCTCCATCTTCAAGTGCCGATAGCTGAATCCTTCTGTGCTTTTAATTCAAATCTCTGCTTCTGGGTCCTTCTGAAGAAAGTTCTGCCTTACAGGATTCAGCACCCCATCCCCACCCCCCAAAAAAATCTCCCTAACCTTAAGGCCAAATAATTGGGACCTTAATTAGACTTCTAAATCCCTTCAGGGCGGCACCTAGTTCTGGACTGATAACTGGAACAAATTCTGTATCAGAGGACTGTGAATCCAAGGGTCACACTAGAATTCTCCCCACCCCTGACAGTAATTTATTCAGCCAAATAGGCACTATTCATTGGCAGTGAGTTTATGTGAGGGAACAGCCACAGGCAATGAAGGCGTGGACCCCTATGTGCCAAAGGCAGTCAGACCCAGCCCAAAGGCCCAACTACAGATCCTTCCAAGTGTATCCTTTCTCCCTGGAACAACCCTCCCCTTTGAGCTTGACTCCTCCACACAGCCCTGACTCTGGGGGATGTAGTTAATTACCCTTTTTCCCCTCCACAGCTGACATTTCAGAAATCAGGATTTAGTCTCTAGAAACAGATTCCTCTCAAACCTGTGATTAATATTCCTGACAGAAAGAGATTGCTACTATTTATTGTTCAGCTGTCCTTGAAACTCCATGAGCAGCCAGTGGTTGCAGCCATGGGAGCTGGGACTGTGTTGACTGATGTGTCAAACAATTATGCCTTTCTTCAGAAGGAAAGAGTAGCTGTAGGAGCGCCAAAGTGAGTAAAAGGCTCTTGCAAACTATTCATGTGACTTTCCCAGAGGCCGTTCAAGTCACTGAGCCAAAGGCTGGGCCTGCACTGATACAGCCATTAATAACATTAATCCAAGCCCTTAGGGATTCTCAACTGCAACCAGTCTGCTCTTAGGAAGCCCATCCTCATGTAAGTATTCACCCCATTTCCATACAGTGCTAGAGAGCAAACCCAGGGGGTTTGCACATGTTAGACAAGTGCCCTAACACTGAGCTACATCTACAGTCCTTTCTTAATTTTAAGACGGTCTTACTAAGTTTCCCAGGATTCAACTGAACTTGCAATTTTCCTGCCTCAGTCTCCTAAGTATTTGGGACTACAGGCATGTGACCATAACCAGGTTCCTTTCTAAAAAAAAAACAATTTTTAATAGACATATAAAAACATTTTACACATATTGATGGACTAATATATTTTGATGCTTATAAACATTATAAGCACAAATGTGCTGAATTTTTCAAGATATAAAATATGTATACTTTGTAATATTTACATCATTAGGAAAATTATCTATCTCCTTTGCCATTTATCATTTCTTTATGGTGAAATGTTTAAAAGCTTTCTTCTAGCTTTTTGCAACATACAGTATCTTCTTGTTAGTCATCCTGTTGCCAGGAAGTGCACACCAGCACTTTTTGCTCCAATTTCTTAGTACTTATTGATCAACCTTTCCCCAGAACCCCCTCTCCTCTCTTTTGTCCAGACTCTGGTGACCACCACTTTGTTCTCAACTTCTAAGGAATCAACTTTTAAAAATTTAACATATACTGGGTGTGGTGGTGCATACTTGTAACCATAGCGCTGGAGACTTCAGAGGCTGAGGTAGGAAGATCACTGTGATTTTGTGGCCAACCTGGACTACACAGTGAGTTCAAAGCCAGCCTGAACTACATACTGAGACCCTGTTTCAAGAAGCTAATTTTTGTTTTAAATCAATAAAATTCCACATATAAACAGTATTCGTCTCTCTGGCCTCGCTTATCCCCAGTTCTATCCAAATTGTCACAAATGACACTTCATTCTTTTCACAGATGAATAGCACTTCACAGTGCTAAGCAGTACCCCGTATTTCCTCTATCTGATCATCAATTGATGGCTACACATTTTTATTTCTTAGCTACTGTGAATGATGCAGCAGAGAATACCGGAATGCAGATGTCTTGGGTATACTAACTTCATTTTCTTTTAATATATAACCCTTAGAGAGACTGCTGAATCATACAGCAGTTCTACATAATTATTTGAAGGACATCCAAACTGTTTTCCATAGTGGCTCTACTAATTTACATCCTCATCAACACTATGCAAAACATTTTCTACCTACTTTCCGGCCTCATTATCTTTCATCTATTTGACCGTAGTCACTCTTACGGGGGTGAGGTGATGTGCTGGCCAGCTGGTGTCCTCTTAGCAAATATAACACCAAAGGCTAATAGTAAACCAGCTGTTGGATGTGACATTTGGCTATTTTTTGAAATAAGTGCAGTAAATCTGTTCATGATGTCACAGGGCTTATTACTGCGTGAAGATGACCTGGTGTGAATTCCAGGGTAAATTTCTAAATTCATGCATGCACTGCATACACACACACACACACACACACACATAATTTTTGGTTCCAGGAATTGAACTGAGGACCTTGTACTTTCCAAGTAGGTGCTTGCACTACTGAGGTACATCTCTGGACCCTCAGAGCATATATTTTAAACATATTTGGAAGGTTTATTTGGCATAGACTGACAAAAGCTACTGCTGTGAAATGATGCAAGCTGTTTGGGAAGTGCCATGTATTCTGACAGTATATGAATTGCTTGACAGAAACCAAGCTTTCCACAAATGGGCAAATAGCAACCATACTGTCACATTTTTTTCTTTCCTGGTCAGTTTTTTGTGGTCAAAGCATAGGCAATTTTGAGGAAAACCAAATCTTGTGTCATTATTGTCCCAAAAATCTCAATAATGCACCTGTTACTTCTCTATATATCCTTTGAATTCTGACAGTCATAAGAATAAAAGTCCTTAGTTCAGATAGTGAGGTGTCATGATAAATGTATTTTTGAGCTTTATTACTGATGCACATAAAATGCCTTTTTGTATTTCACTATTAGTATATTTAAAAATATCTTGTATCACATCTTCTGTTATAAACAGTTTTCAGCACTGAATCACTGTTATCTTGTCCAGTAGGTTTCACCCTGGTGAGAACCGGTGAGAACCTAGTAACACTTTCTGAGCTAGTTATGACATTAGATTGCTCAGGTATACATGGCCATTGGTAGCTTTTGGCCAGCCAAATATTTATTTACATTAACTTTTCTCTTCTTCATCTGAATCAAGGTCTTACAGTCTGTCCTCCTGTCATAGCTTTCTAACTTCTTTCACTTGCATATTCCAGGTTACCATCTGTAGCTGAGTCACCTAATGATGTACTTTGAACCTCCTCCCAAAGTTTCAAAAGTAAATTTTTATGCTACATTGCAGTGAACTGAGCTAATTCCACTCATACTTTCACACACCCTATTCTTGTATCAGGTGGGTAAACACAAAGATAGTTTCCTGTACTCCCTCAGCACAGCCACTGAGACACACAGCCAGCTACCATAATGCTGCAAGCTTATTTTAAGAGGGTGTGCTGGGTTCCTTATTTTTGCAATGTCTGGGGAGGGGAGAACACTATGCCATACCATGTCACACCAAACCATGCCACAGCTCTGCTGGAGCCTTCAGCTCCCAGTGATTGTAAACCCAGCATTGGTAAAAGAATTAAAGAAGCACAGCTTAAAATAAAAGCATACAATTTATTTAAATGTGGGGATAATGTGTAGGGGGCTGCACTGCTATGGATGGAGTGTGGAATATTTGAAAGAGAAATAGTCCAGTAGGGAGTATTAGAAAGAGAAATACTCCTTTCTCTTTTCAGTGTTACAACGATTTACATATAATGTTACAAAAATACTAAATGTATTATTTTTCATAGCAGCCTGATGAATTTTTGCCTCAAACAGAACCAAGTACTCACTCCATCTCACTGCCTGTAAAGCTGGGCTCAGGTGCAGGCAGAACTTGCCCTGGTCGCTTAGCTCAGTATGGACACGTCTCCTCCAGACACATCTTACACCAGGACAACACAGCCCTTAGGGGTTTGCTTAGCTGGAACTAAGCCTTCAGTCTGAGAGAACTGAATCTTAAGGAGCTACTTGTGGCTGAGAAGCCTGGCTGTCTTTTTACAGAAATCAGACTCAGTGTCTTTGGGGCCAAGTGGTTGCTTTCCACTGCACTACTTCCTAGAATATGATGCTGTCTTCTGCAGAGGAAAACAGTCGAGGTCATTTCTAATTAATCACATGGCCACCACCAAAGAAAAATGTCATTCTTTGTTATGGTCTCCTGTTACCTAGCATAAGGACACATTAGAGGCCAAACTAAACAATGGACAAGAGCCAGGCCTGCATGGGAAAGGGTGGACTCTGTCAGCAGCCGCCCTTACTTGTACTTTGGGGCCTCTCTCTGGTCACTTCTTCCTTCCTCTTACCTGTTTCCTTCCCAGGGAAATGCAGAGAATACGCATCACTGGCCAAATGTAAGCAGCAAATCAAAGATTGTGAAAATAGTCAGACATTGTGGCACATGCCTGCATCCCAAAACTCAGGAAGCTGTGGCAGGATGGTTGCCACAGCTGGAGGTCAGCCCATATTACAGTGAGTTCAAGGTGAGCCTGAACAATATTATTTCAAAAACACAAATAAATACTATTTTAAAAAATCAAATTGTATATTTTTATTGTAACTGAGAGTGGACTTTATATATGATAGATTTGGTGAAATTATTTTCATCTTTATTAATATTCATTTTATTCCAGTTCAAAATTTTATGCTTTTATGGGGGAAGCCCTTATGTCTCTCTTTAACCCCTCTAACTTTATAACTTTATTTTATGGAATAAGAAAATTAAACTTACCTGGTAAAGAAATAATATCACTGCCAGCAGATTGGGAGTTCTGTATCCTACAGCACAGAGATTACTTACGGACTACAAAAGTCCTTGATGGGGATCCAGAATTTACTTCTTGCTGGTACAAGGGATAGAAAATATGAAGGGCTATTGGAGCCACTACCACAGGTCCTTCTGTCACCTTCAGAGAAAGCACAGCCTCTCAGGCTTCTGGGCATCAAGGGCAGGAGAAGAGCCCATCCAGGTGCCAACACCCTGCCGGGCCCTGTTCAGGGTGGGGGCAACAAACTGTTGAGATCAGCCCGGGCTGTGCAGAACCCTCCATGGCTCTGAACTCACCCAGATTGTGGCTGAGCATGTGCAGCTTTGGCATCAGCACCAAGACTGGAGACTGAGAAGCCTTTCCAGTTCCTCTCAAATCTCAGCCCACAGGAAGACAAACTTACTATAAATACCAGGATTGCCTAAGGAAAGTTCATCCCCTTACATGGACAGGGAGAATCTTATCCCTTGACTGTGAATGTATCCATTAGAAATGTTTTCAGTTGCATGTAAATAAAATCCTAATAGAGGCTTAATGCATTAGGATTTATTTTTGTCACAAAACAAGAAAGTGTGGAGACAGCAGCAATTAACATTGCTTCAGAGACTCATGACCTTCCAGGAAAACCTTGCTGTGTTGCACTTGCCCTTTTCCTGCAGATCACACTATGCTTCTGTAGTGGCAGATAGCACGTCTGTTTCTGGAATTTGTGTAGCAGTAGTGTGTATCTTTCATCTGGAAAGCTATGTACTCCCAGGCCCTGTCTCAGTAGGTTTCTGCCTGTCATATATCAGCTGCAAGGAAAACTGAGAAAGAGAATATTTAATGTTTCTAAAAAGTAAAATATAACAGTTTAGGAATAAGAACCAGGGTGGACTTTTTACAAGCCTTTCACAACCCACCTCTTTATATAGAATACACTACCCCTTGCCAGGGGTTTAGAGGTCCACTTCAATTAGACTTGGTCTTAGCAATTGCATTTGACTTACTGAGTCCTGCCTACCTGAATTCTGTTCAGTCTTCTTTTTTCTTTTTGGCAGAACTAGGGATTGAACTCAGGCCCTTGCACTTACCAGGGAAGCACTTATTCCACTGAGCCATCTCCCCAGCCCCCAGTCTTCTCTTTTAAGGCCAGACACAGATCCTCAGAATCTAGCTGATTGTAGCTAAAACAAACAATCCCCAGTACATCAAAGAAAGGATGACTTTTCATCAACCCCGCTCAATTGGCTCCATACTAGGACACACTAACTGGCATCTCACTCCTTGCAAGTTTCCCTATTTGAGACTTCAGTCAATTTGGTCTACAGGCCAACAGCAGAAGTATCACTTAATAAATACTCAGCAATCTACATTCTTTTCTATTTTCCCCTGTACTATTTAGCTTTAGTCCCTGGGTCTCTTAGCAGGAAACAATATAACAAAATGACAAGGGTCCCTAGTTTTCCAGCTTGAAATAGTTAAATCCCCATCTACCCTACCCTACCTTCTCCACTTAGCCAATTCTATCTGTTCCTTGGAGCTACTAGTTCTTAGATGCAATTCCATTATCAGTTAGAGATGATTTGCTTTTAAATAACAAAAGAGGATTCTTTTCCTTGTATAAATGTAAGGTGGGCTAGGGGATATATATACTTTCAGCTACTGGGGAGAGGCCTATCTCCACAGGAAGGACTGAGAAGTAACAGAGTTATAGCCAAAGTGTCATCCATCTGTAGCTTAATATGAAAGGTGCTGTTCACTTTCAAGGATTAGGAAAACTGGGTGAGTCAGTTAAACAATGTTTTGGTGAAAGTATTCAGAGGTTTCAGTAAAGTATTTGTGTTGAGGGAGGTTGTTTTAGTAAGGCTTTAATAAGAATCAGAAAAAGTAGTTTTTTGTTTTTTTTTTTTTTTTTGAGTATTGCAGTATCTTTTCTCTAAGCTCTGAATGTGTTTTTCAGGCCAAATACAGTGGTACTTTGGTTCACAAAATTCTTTCAGTGATTTTACACACACACACACACACACACACACACAATATTTTGTATGCATACAATTTGGTTGCAACCAAAATTGTGGAAGAAATTCTGTGACCAGTATCATGGAATTAGGTCAAGCAAGATACCTCTGTATGTGAATGTTACCTTTTATCAGCATCACTGGTTACATATTTTATAACTATAATTGTATTCATTTGAATGCAATTTCAAAATATATACTTTTAAAAAATAACAGCCTGGCATGATGGTGCACACCTATAACCCCAGCACTGTAGAAGTTCAGGCAGGAGGACTGCCACAAGTTCAAGGCCAACCTGAACTACATAGAAAGACCTTATTTCAAAAAACAAAACAGAAAAACACAAACATAAAGTAAAATAAAAATGTAAAAAGCCCCATAGCATTTAATAGGAAGTTTTCTTTCAATTTTTTTTCTTTTCTTTTTTTTTTTTAAGATAGGGTTTCATTATGCTGTCCAAGCTGGCCTTGAACTTGCTGCAATCCCCCTGCTTCAGCCTTCTGAATGTTGGCATCACAGAGTATGCATCACCATACCTAGCCACAGTAAACATTTAATACTTAACTATTTCAATTCTGCCCCATATTTAACTGGAAAAAAAACATAATTTTCCTTAATTTTTTTTTATTTATATAGGTAAGTAGAGGTAGCACCTTTTAACATTGGAAAAAGCAAGTTTTATCACTCTTTTTTTTGGCAGAACTGGGGATTGAATTCAGGCCCTGGAGCTTTCCAGGCAAGTGCTTATTCAACTGAGCTAGCTCCCCATCCTCAGTATCTTCTTTCAATCAATATTTACAAATTGTTTTATTTCACAAAGAAGCTCAACACCTTATTGTAGCATTTTCTTTTCTTTTTATACCTTAGGAAGGTGCTAAAGGTGGCATGTTTGAACACAGAATGTGCTTGAAGTGGGCACAGTGGCAAATACCTCTAAACCCAGCAGGTTTAAACCCTCAGGAAGCTGAGGCTGGAGGATTGTGAGGCCAAGGCTAACCTGGGCTACAGAGTAAGACTCTATCTTAAAAAAGAAACAAATAAGAAAACCTCTGTAACATAAACATGCTCACTGTGGGCCAGTGGTGGAGAACCTTTCAGAGGAATGCTTAGACAGCAACCTAAAACCCACTTACTTATTACAACGAAACCTGAATACTGAGGTTTAGTTTAGAAAACACAACTCACACATTAGTACCTACATATAAGCCACAGGTTTACTACCATGCTATCAGCCAGCAAAGAGCAAAATTTCTAACTATCCAGTTAGGAACATTTTGGGTATGCCCAAAAGGCTGTCATTAGTAGGAGGGGATTTGCTCTGCAGAAAAGGCTGAGTGGGCGACTGGTGGGAAGTCTGAAAAGACGTGAGGTTTATTTTTGTCAAAAAAAAAGCTTTGTCCTAATGCCTGAAGAAGCATTCCCCTTTCCTGCCTAGTCACTGCTATAAAAATACAGTTGGTGAGACATAGCAAAATGTAGAAATCACTGAGGTAAAGCACTGAAGACACCATTAAAATGATCATTTCTTTTCTTAGGTAAATCTGGGCATGGGAGTGCTTGCCTATAATCCTAGCGACTCAAGAGGCTGAGGCAGGAGGGCGACCTGAACCCAAATTCTAGACCAGCTTGGGCCACATAGGAAGACCTCATCTCAAGGCTGACACTGAAGCTATGTCAGGCCATAGGCCACCTTGCACAGTGACTGCCATTCAATGTCTTATATGTGTGGGAAGACAGATGCCCATCATTGCAGGTCATGAACAGATTAGCTGGATGCTGCTTGTACCCTGTACCATTTTTCCTTGTTTATCCCAGTTCTGTCTCCTCCTGCCACATCTTGAACTTGAGAAATTCTTAAGCTTTTCCTCTTGGGAAGTCTCCTGAAACAGGAGGGTTGAAATACATTTACTGGCTGGGTGTGATGATGTTTCTACCTTAAAGGTTACAGAGAAGACAAGACATACAAAAAAATTAAGACCATAATCTTTGTAGCAAAGGACACACACCTTAGTAGGAACACTGAGTACTTATCGGTGAGCAAAGTGACCAGACAGAGATGCTGACTATCTAGGCCAGGGAGGATGGGAGGATGGGAAAGGCAAAACATCTTCCTCCTTCATTCTTTCCCAGGGTCTTAAGAGACCCATGGATTAAAGGCTATTTTGTAGTAAATACAGTATCTTTATCAAACAAAAAACTTTCCCTTTTGATTGATTTGTTGTTTTTATTTATTTATTTATTTTAAAACAAGTTCTAGCTATATAGTTCAGGCTGATCTTTACTGTACTATGTAGCCCAGGCTGACCTTGAACTCACAGTGATCCTCCTGCTTCATTCTCCCGAGTGCTGGGACTGCAGGCCTGAATCACCATGCTTAGCTGATTTCTATTAATATCCAAACTTATTAGTAATAAAACTATAATTATTTTCCAGCAAAAGCACTTAGAAGAGCAGCATGCAGCAGACAGAGCTCCCAAGTGCAGGAAAGTGAAGTGTGCTGACTGCTGCAGCCTAAGGGCCTCACAGGGAAGGATACATAGGGCCGCATTTGAAAACAGTGTCAAGACTTCCTTTGATGAATGCAGAACTTCACTTTTAAGACACTCAGTTGTTTAGACACTTCTTCAGACTCTACAGAGATTCCTCTTGTAGAGAAACTATCAATACATTTAGATTAAGTTAACAAGCACAATGATTTGGACACTTAAGTTTTGATACATGGTGTGGAAAACGAGCCAGGCCACACTGCAGAAGATGGCCACTTGCCTACCTAATTCCCATTTACTCTCTTTTGCTTATAGATAGAACCTCCAAGTTTCAGCTGCATACAATTTTTTTTCTTTTAAAGCCAAGAGCAAAAGTTTGAGCATCACTTTGGCAGCTTACTGAGATCCTGCCTCAAAACTACAAATTAAAAGAAACATGGGGTGGGGAGACTACAGGGTGGGAATTCATGGCAAAGCCCTGGGCTGAATCCCCATCATCAGTGTGTGTGTGGCTGCACTGTAGTCTCCTTTGCAGCCAGCTACACACTTGACCAAGCCTCCCCCATACCACCTTTTTAATACTGATAATTGAACTCAGGGCTTTGTGCTTGTCAGGCAGGCAGTTATGCTGTTGAGCTATATCCCCAGCCAAACAGGTTTTTGTTGTTGTTGTTGTTGTTGTTGTGGCTTTCAAAACTACACCTTCATCATGTATCCCTAATTCTTTTCTTGATAGTAACCACTGGGCCATCTCAGCAGCAAATCTTAAAAGTATAATTAAAAGAGCACATTTTAGGTCTAAAGTAGCTGTGTTAACTAGACTAATAAGCCCAAATTTGACATACATGACTATATTGTAGTATTCCCATCCTGATCCACAGGGAGTAGATTTCAAGACCTACTGTGGATGCCTGAAACTATGGGTAGTACTAAATCCCATATGTATTGTGTTCTTCTATATCCATACCTATGATAAAGCTTAATTTACAAATTAGGTAGGACATTAACAACAGTAACTAATACAGTAGCTCTCCCAATATCCATCATGTAGTTTCAGTTTCTGACATTTTAATTACTTACAGCCAATACTGGCCAAATGTTAAACAGAAAATTCTGAAAATAAACAATTCCTAAGTTTTAACCTGTGCACCATTCTGAGTAGTGTGATGGAAGCTCACACCAACAGCACTGTCATACCTGGGGTGGGAATCATCCCTTTGTCCAGTACACTCACACTGTGTATCCTACCTGCCCACTAGTTACTTAGTCTGGTTAGCAGATCAACTGCACTGTACTGCAATGCTGGTGCTCAAGTAATCCTTATTTTACTTAATAATGGTCCCAAAACACAGTGATGATCCCAGCATAATGATGCTGGCAATTTGGACAAGCCATGAAGTGTTTCTGTTGAGTGAAAAGTTCTTTCTTTTTTTTTTTTTAACAAAGAAATCTTTTTTTTTTAAATTCATTTATTTATTACAGTGTCTCGCTACACATCACGGATTCTTTTTTTGCGGGGGTGGGGCGTCAGCTCAGCCCGCCCTGGGGGGAGGGGCTGGCATGGCATGTGGTGCTGGGGCTCGAACCGCGGTCCCTGAGAGGCGCTTTAGACCGCTGAGCTATCTTGCCAGCCCTGAGTGAAAAGTTCTTGATGGGCAGTGGTGAGAAATAAGGATGGATAAGTAAATAGGGTTCAGATGCTTTGCAGCACACTGAGGAAAACCAGAGCAGCTCTGTGCTTGACATCAGAGTACGATGATTTGGACCCTTAAGAAATTAATGGAGGGTGAGGGTAATACCTCAAGTAGGAAAAAAACAAAAACAAAACCCCAAACTAAAACAACATTGCCAGTTTAAATGGAGACAGCCCTAGCTCACTTCTAGATTAGCTGGGAAAGTGGCATTTTCTTCTTTTTTCAGTTTTTAGGACTGAATGCAGGGTCTTTGCAGTGAGCTATATCCCAACCCTTTTATTACTTTATTTTGAGATACAGTCTTGCTAAATTGCCTACATTGGGCTTACACTTGTGATCCTCCTGTCTCAACTACCTACAATTTATATAATATTATATAAATATTATAAATATTTACCACCATGCCAACCTCCAACAAGAATTTAAGATTACTAAGAAGGAAGGCAAAAAAGACACAAAGGATCCAATTTAGAAGATCCACTACTGAAGCTAATTGGAGTTCCAGAAAGGGAGGAGAAGACCAAAATGTTGCTGAAACCATCATGATATGTGACATCAGATTTATCTCCTAAATGTAAAGACTCAAGTCTCTGAACTAAATGAGCCAACCACATCAGGGAACACACTGGGTACAAACCTAATTTGTAAAGTAAGCTTTATCATAGGTATGGATATAGAAGAACACAATACATACAGGATTTAGTACTACCCATGGTTTCAGGCATCCACAGTAGGTCTTGAAATCTACTCCCTGTGGATCAGGATGGGAATACTACAATATAGTCATGTATGTCAAATTTGGGCTTATTAGTCTAGTTAACACAGCTACTTTAGACCTAAATTTTGCTGAGAGAAAAAGACATATCACGCGTAAAATAAAACTAGAATAGCATTGGACTTCTCAACATCATCTCTAGAAACAAGTAATATGGAGCAATAGCTGAGAAGTCTGAATAGAACACAACTTAAAATTCAACTACATATATCAGTGTAAAACTCAAGAGTGGATGCAGAAAAATGGCATTTCTTGATATGCAAAAACTGAGTGACATTCTATGGAAGTTTCCAGGTGTCAGTGTAAAACTCAAGAGTGGATGCAGAAAAATGGCATTTCTTGATATGCAAAAACTGAGTGACATTCTATGGAAGTTTCCAGGTGTCTACTCTGTTAAAAGAAGAATATAGGAATGGCAACAAGACACTCTATGAATAAGAGATTGAGAAATACAGTCAAGTGAAGTCTCAAGATGGAAATAGAGAACAGACTGAAGAAGTCACTACTCCAGACTGAGGTAGGCCAGAAAGTTTTCCAAAAAAACCAAAAACTCATTATGATTAATGTTAATTAACATGGAATAATTTCTGTGAAAATAATGAATAGAAGATAAATACCAATAGGAAAATTAGAAAAAAATTCACATACATGAATGAAACAAAATTTTAAAAGTAATAATTTCCTTTAGGAAACCCCAGTTATATAAGACAACATCCTTCTCAGATAACAAGTGAATAATATTTATTCAATAGCAAGTTAACAATGATCATATTTTCATTAAAATTTTTGATGTAAATATATTGGAAGAATGGGGGGGGGGGAAGAAATGAGCTAAATGAATTAAAAGAGCCAAATCCTTCTCTTCCATTAAGAGAAAATCATTAGGAAAAATGCCTGAAGATAAACCAAGGAAACAACATTATAAGCAAGTGAGCTACAAACATAAAAATAAATGTCATAAAAAGTTAAAGGGAGTTGAATGTTTTCTTTTGGGGAATGCAGCTGGTAAGAGCAATGAGATATTCTAATTTGCTCCAAGTCTTTGAGGAATTAGTTGCTTTTATAATTGATTTGCTACTTGTCTTTTTCTCAGAGAAATCACCAAGAAAGTTCTTTCTTCAGTTCCACTGTTAACAGCCCATTTCCTCCCTTCAGATAAGATCTGGATTTAACAAGCCAGGGACCCATGTGTGTTTGTCACACATCCATGGGTGGACAAGAACTTTAGCTTTTGAGAAGTTTTGAAAACTTCATGTGTTCACTAAGGAAGAAATTACAATAGAGATTTAATAAGTGGTAGTTTTACTAGTGTGAGGGAATAGAAGGAAAGAGAGAAGTGGTTGCTAAAGAAAGACCTGTTATCAAATCCAGAAGCTGTTGGTACCTGAAAAACATCAAAAGATCACAGATGTTTAAAGGGATAATACCATACCATGTTGTATGAACCTAAAGCATTATACACATTAAATATTTCTTTAATCCATCCTTTTGTCCACTAAAGAATTTTAGGTTACTTAAAAAAATTGTATCTATATTGTGAGAGCCTAGTTGATAAATCAAAACATAGGGCATGGTAGCAGCATTTCACAGGTATATCTTGCTCTTATTTTGCAAATAATATCTCCACTGTAATATTGGAGAACTAAGAGGAATATACTTTAGAAGGAAATTGCTTATTTCCTTATGTTGCCAGTCTATATAAAGTCATTATTCATTTTTCTTCAAAAAGGTTTTATTATCTATCTATCTATCTATCTATCTATCTATCTATCTATCTATCTATGTATCTATCTTATGAATTTAGGGCAGGGTCTACAGAGTCTCACTACATAGATCAGACTCACAGTGATTTTCCTGTTTGCAGACTCCCAAGCCCTGGGATTATAGGCTCATGTCACCACACCCAGTCTCAATTGCAGTCTCAGTGCGCCCCAGGGGTGGGGCCAGCATGGCAGGAACCTTGGGGATTGAACCCAGGGCACTGTGCTCTGCTTAAGAAGGTGCTTTAGTCCACTGAGCTATCAAAAAGGTTTTAAAATTTCTCAATTTGATGCTTAGAAAAACATACACAGATCCTCTAGACATATCCAGATGTTCTGCTGTAGGCTCAACCATGTCTTTATCTTTGTGCCTCATTAAAGAAATATTATAAGGAAAATTTGTAGGATCAAAGAATATTAATTTTTCTTTCTGTATTTAGGGCAGGGTCTACAGGGTGTTCAGAGTCTCACTATGTAGATCTGACTCAGTGATTCTCCTGTTTCAGTCTCCCAAGTGCTGGGAATTCAACTGCATATCACCATGCCCACTCTAAAGGATATGAATTTACCCAGGCGTGGTGGCGCATGCCTGTAATCCCAGCACTAGGGAGGCTGAGGCAGGAAGATTGTTGTGAGTTCGAGACCAGCCTGAGCTACAAAATGAGCTTAAGGCCAACCTGAACTACATAGCAAGACCCTGTCTCAAAAAGACAAAAAAATAAAAATAAATAAAAATAAAAATAAAGGATATGAATTTTAACGCTTACAAGTCCATCTCCAAGGCCCAGCATGATGAAAGAAATCCAGCCCACAACACAATGATGAACTTCAACAGTCATTCCAAAGCCTTCCAGAGAAGAAAAACCAGTTACAATTGAGTATACTTACAACAACATCAATAAAGGAAAACGATGCAATATTCAAAACATTGAGGGAAATTGGATTTAATCAAAATTAAGTATCATGACAAATCAAGGTATTTTCAAATATGTAATACCGCAAAAAATGTACATCCCGTATGTTATTCTCGGGAAATCACTAAAAGATAGTCATCCAAGAAATTTTCTTGATAGGAAATCAAGAAAATGATGAAATGAAGACACAGGATCAAACACAAAGGATTCAATATAGGAAAGTTTCAGTAATCCAGAGTTCCTGAAAAATGGGAGTTTAGCTTTCCAAGACTCTTAACTCTGTATTTCCTTCAAGGTAAAGCAACAATAAAACACCCAACAAATCAGTATTTATATTGTTCAGTATTTTTAACAGAACCAGTTTTTTAAGTTTTGCCTTTTTTGGAGTGGGTACTGTTGGGACAGGGTGTTGCCAGCTCAGGCTGACCTTGAACTTGTAGCTATCCTCTGCCTCAGCTTCACAAGTGCTGGGATGATGGGTGTATACCCCCCCCCCACCAGCACTGTTTTCATTACAACTTAATGTTTTCCTTGGAATTTATAACAATTAACTGTATCTTCCCTCTGAGAGACCACCTTCTGAGTCTCTCATCTTTCTGCTCACATGTAAGCTAAGGGTTCTCTGGGTCTATTTAACAACTGAACAGATCTCCCTCCATCATCATCCTGGGAATTTTCCTCTTTCTTGTCTTGGGTGTCCTATTTTTGAGTCAGTGTTCTTTTTTTTTCTAGATTTACTCCTTGAGTTGTAGTGGGTTGAAGAGTGAATGGAAATTAAAGAGGTGCATCAAGTACAGACCACTCTGAGACATCTGCTTTGAAAGAGGGAAAAGTTAACAAGGATATATTTAGAAACATGGAGGCAGAGACCAGAAGCAATTCAGCTAAGTTAAAAACAGTTACAGTGGGGGAGATATGGTTGAGGACTTTTGTTTTCTATTGCAAAGCTTGTGGTGCCAATAAAGCTTCCAAGTAGCAATTCACTAAGCAAAAGATAACTGTTGGAAAAATAGGAAGGGCGGAGGCGGGGGATGGACAATTCTCCAGGCAGGGGAAAAGAATATGAGCAGAACTAACCGCCAATGTTTTCCCTGACTGCAGTATCGTGTAATACAAATAAGGACAGGATTGCGAGCATGAGGCTAGACTTGTCACTGGAAAATGACCAAAGCCTTTTTATGTAGAGTAGCCTGAACAGCTGAAGCATTGCTCTAGTAGATTAGAGGTGAGTCAGGTTGGAACACAAGAGACCAAGTGAAGCCCACGTGCCAATTCTAAGAGATGAGATGCCTCTGAAATAAAGGGACTCTACTGGGTTAATATAAAAGATAGAAAAGAAACACAGCCAGCAGATCTCAATGACAGAATGGATTGGAATAAGAAAGGGAAGAATCTAGGAAGAGCCCTAGATTGCTTAGCCAACTGAACAAATGCTCTTTGTGCTAAAGAATTTTGCAGATTTGAAGAGAGGAGAATGAAGTTTTGGGACATGTGTCTGAGGTGGGAGACAACCAGTTGAGGTGCAGCTGGATAAAAATCTGAAGCTTTGTAACACGACTGGTGAGATTCAGATATATGTGTTATTCACTGAAGAAAGTTGAAGGGCCAGAGGATGGATGAAGTCACCTAAGTAGAGAGTGAACAGTGAGTAATAACAAGCTAATGAACAGAGGTCACAATCCTCAGGCAGGTTATGGTCCACAGGGCCAAATGCCATTAAAGG
The DNA here is from genome assembly GCA_004027165.1 of Ctenomys sociabilis. NCBI lineage: Eukaryota > Metazoa > Chordata > Mammalia > Rodentia > Ctenomyidae > Ctenomys > Ctenomys sociabilis. The sequence goes on from PVKA01005478.1 coordinate 35,145, forward strand.
TCAAGTATAACTGAACAGTCTAATTAAACATAGATTCCACTGGTCTTTAAGAGTGATTTGGAAGTTGAGGTCTAATTTGTAATTAATATAATGGAATAGGTAATCAGAAGTAAGGAGGTGGAGATAAGGAAGCAGAAAATTAATTCTTTAAGAAGCTGGGTGTGGGGAAAACAAAAAAACACAGGTGACTGGGAGTAGCAGAAAAAAAATGCAAGGGTTTTTATCTTGTCCCCTCTATGAAGCAGTTTTGTTTCATTCTTTTTTGCTTGGTTCATGTTTTTATTGTTGTTGGTGTTGTTGGGGGAAGAGCAATGAATATTCTGTATTATACTGTAATGATGAATATAAAACATTAAACATTTGTCAAACCTCAGTTTTTTTTTTTTTACATATTTAGTACAGGGTCTACAGGGTCTCTCTAAGGAGCTCGGACTCATAGTGATCCTCCTGTTTTCAGCCTCATGACTACTTGGATTACACACACATGCCACCACACCCAGTCTCAATTGCCTACCAATGTTCCTGGGGGCCAAGCCAGGTGGCATGCCAGGGATCAAACCTTGGTCCTTGTGTCTGCCTCTGCAGGCATTTTAATCCACTGAGCTATCTGGCCAGCCCTAATCTCACTGCTTTACAGGACAGAGAAAAAAACCTTAATGTATACAAATTCTTCTTTAAAACACATATGGAAGGTGCCAAAACCAAATATAGCAAATGAGAAATAAATGTGAAGAATTTACAAATGTAGGGAGAAGGCAGCCATCTATGACCCAGAGACAGGGCCTCAGATCATCTGCTGGTGCCGTGGGGACTTCCATCTTCCAGAACTAAGAAATAAAATGCTTCTTTACAAGCTTCTCACTACATTCTAGTCTGAAAAAGCTTCAAAAATGTTTAATCCTCCAAACAATCCTAAGTAGTATGATCGTTTCCATTTCCACAGTGTGCTGTAGAACCCTGAACTGTCAACATTATTGCTGCCCAAATGATGAAAACATACCAACACTCACTTTCCCACTGCTTCCCTTAATGCTAGTCCATTCTGTCTGTACTTCAAATCACATGAAGAGTTTAGCTATGTATTTTACCATGTTTACCAAATTTTCAGCATAGGGAAGAGCAATCCTTGCTGTCCTACCCTACCATTCAGATTTTGCTATCTGGAATTCCAGGTATTAATGTTAGGGCTTTTAAATACTTATGGATGACCAGGTCTCTAAAACTATCCCCAAGGCTAAACCAACATCAAGTGTATCTTTAGCAAAGTGAGGACAGTTCATTAAGCTCTCATAATTCTGGTCTGATTAGAAGATTCCAAGTGTACACTCTTAGCCTAATCTGAAAGACAGTGGGAAAACAAGTATCTAATCTGTTTTAGGGAAGGGGAAAGAAGGAAATTCTCCAAATAAAGGATTTCCAAAGGACCAGATGGGCCATGAAAAATACCAAATGTCAGGCCAGGCATGAATTCCAGCACTTTAGCGGTTGAGGCAAGAGGATCAGTTGAGGCAGGAGGATTGCTGCAAGCTGGAGGGCAGGCAGCCTTGGCTACAAAGAAGGTTCAAGGTAAGCCTGAACAGTGTAGCAAAACCCTGTCTCTAGAGACAAAAATTACATTGAATCTTACTATAGTTTTATGTAGTGTAAGTAACTTCTAAGTTATACTCAATTTTACTTAATAGAAAAACTAATTTCAAACTAGGGATTAACTTGCATATCTAGAAATTAATCCTAAATTCATTACAAATAGTACACTAAATGACTAATGAACTTATGGGTAATTTAGAAAATGATGGACTGGGATTGATTAAACAAAGCAATCAGGATGCTGTGGTTTGATCCCCAGATCCTCAAGCCTTCCTGAGACAGCCAAAAACAATTTCTGAACTTTGGGGCCAGGGAGATGGCCCAGTGGAATAAGCGCTTCCCTGGCAAGTGCAAGGGCCTGAGTTCAATTCCTGGTTCAGCCAAAGGAAAAAAAAAAAAAAAGATGAATTTGGAAGATAGATACCCCACTAAGTTAAACCAATGCTAGTATTTTAAGTAGTAGGAGTCATTTGTATTTCTCTAGTTGTTTAACATGATAATACCTGGAAAAGCAACCTAATGAAGTGTTATCCTAAAGCATAATAATAAATGCAAGCACTAAAGTCAGACTAGAACTTACACATTGGTTTGTACAAAGTGTAATACTCAGCATGTATGAATATTTGAGCACTTGGAAGTTCAAAATGGGTATCCATGTTAACAATCATAAATTAACTGTCAAAATTTCAGTGCTGTTTCTGACGTTTTTAAGTGTCCTAAAAATAATGGCATGTGAGATTCAACTTTTACTTTTTGTTTTTTTGAGATAGGGTCTTCACTATATAGTCCAGGATGGACTTGATACTCAGCCTGGCCTCCAACTTGCTGCTCTCCTCCTTCCTCAGTCTCAGGGTGCTGGGGTCACAAATAAGCACCACTACACCTTACTCTGTAACCTACATTTTTTGGTGGTGGTGCTGGGGTTTAAACCCAGGCAGGGCTAGGCAAGTATTCTATCACTTGAGACATATCTTCATCCCTAAATCTCTAGTCTTCTTTTATTCAGTCAAAAATAAAAAAATTCTAGCCATAATAGTACAAATCCATAATCTCAGCACTCAGGTTGAAGCAGAAGTATCACCAAGGAGTTCGAGGTCAGCCCAAGCTACACAGTGAGTTCTAGGCCAACCTGAATTACACAGAAAGACCCTGTCTCCAAACAAAAAACAGGGCTGGGGATACAGCTCAGCTACACAGAGCCTGTATGGCAAGTGCAAGGTAGTGAGTTCAATTCCTGGGACAAAACAAAAACAAAAACAAACCCAGCAAAATTCACGAAAGATAAAATGATATCCTATTTGTTAAAAATATTCTAAAGTATTTTTTCAAAAAAGGTCAGAATATTTATTATGTCCCCAAATCAAGTCCATGGATGTAAAGAAACTGTTGAATTCTTTCTCCTCCCAAGAGCTGAGATGTACTTCCATGTCACAGTAGCCTAAAAAGTCAACGCATCCTTTACATGCCATTTCGGGAAAGTCACATATAGTATGTGAGAAAGCAAGGTATAGAACATAGGCAGGTTATGTACATTTCCTCGTGACACTTCTTGGCTTGGCATTGAAGCTTAGTACTGAATATTTGTTTTCTTTTTTGTAGTCCAGCTAAATTTATGTCACTAAAATTATGCCATTTCACTGTAGCTATATATACTATTGCACTAAGATGGCACAATTTTCTGCAATTCCAGAATTATATTAGTGGTCATACAGTTTAAGTAGCTAATATGCCTGAATTTTACAAACTACACATAGTAGTCAACACCTATGCAAACTTTGCTGGTGTAAGCCTGATTCTATGAATTCTCCTTTCCAAAACATGACTGAGTTCTGACCAACCCCAAAGCCTGGAATCTCTGAAAACAAATTCCAAATTTATGATTTCTATACCCAGACTCCACAAGTTCAGATAAACCCTTCATCCAAACAAGTCTGGTAATTCAACCTTGGTTTAGTTGTAAACAACGTTTTTCTATGACTGGAGTTACTAGGAATTTCTAGTAGAGAAAGCAGGTTTTTTTCACCTCTGGTAGACTACCAAAATGATACTTTCATTTCTGAAACTTGTTTAGTAATTTACAGGGTCTATTAGGAAGAACATATAGATTATAAAACACCAACTCTACATACCAAAACTTGCTAGATTTTTAATTGTAAGAAATGTATCACTGAAGCCACCTTAGAACTACCATGAAATTCCAGCAAAAAAACCAAAAACAAACAAAAAAAATTTGTATAAATCAACTCAGTGTAGTAATAAGAAAAACAATCAGAGATACACACAATTTTTTAAAGGATTTTTTATACTATATTTAAAAAATCATAAAATAAAAAAGGAATCAATCAACATATATATCAGAAGTCCCTCCAGCAGTCCCAGCATTCACCAGCTTTGCCCATCTCTGCTCACACATAGATCTTTTAAGGATCATTGTCTTTGCTCAGTCCGTAGCTCATTCAAGGATCTCGGAGATGATTTTAGTCCTTAAAATCAAACTTGTTCTGCCAAATCCAAGACCCTGAATTTGTCCAAATTGTAGAAACATGCTTTTACCACCCGTCCACCAAAATACCTCCCATTCAGATCAACAACAGCTAAAAGGCAAAGAAAAAGACAGTTAATTCAAGTATACTTTAAGGCAGCACCAAAATATTAATCTTAAATAATTTTTAATATGAACAATAATAGTATAAAGACTAAGAACACAAATTTAACCTTTTAAGTTCTTTAATATTCAGCTGTACACTTACCTTTAATTGCTGATTCAACTCTCTCAAATTCTAAAAATATTCGTACTGCTTCATCATCAGGGGCACCGGGAATCTGGAAGAGGTATGATGAGTTATTTAAAGTATCACTTGTATCAAAGTAAATAATCTAATTATCACCATATATGAACAAGTAGTAGTCAGATACCAAGGAAAGAATATCTGTTTCATGAGAGGTACTATGTTAGCTGCTGGGAGCTACACAAGCCAGTGTTTCACTTTGTGAAAAGCCCCTATGCCAGCTGCACACAAACAAATGATGTGATCAAAAAACAGAAATATGATAAAGTAGAAATTTAGATAAAGATCAGGTATGGTGGTACATGTACATAATCCTAATACTTAGGAGGTTGAGGCAGCAGGATTACTTCAAGTTTGAGACCAGCCTAGGCTATATAATGAGTTCAAGGCCAGCCTGAACTAACTACATAGCAAGATCCTATCTCAAAAGCAAAGCAAAACAATTCTTAGATAAAAATTCCTTTGTGAGGCCTACATTTTGGCCAACTCTGTCCATCTCACTACACCCTCCACAATAAGGCTCTACTCCACTTAAATAAGCACGTCTCCTACTAATCTCCTGTATCTCAGTGTCCTCTGTTCGTCTTTGTCATCCTTCATTTTCTTCACACATTATTCAAATCTAAATACCATTTCTTTTTTCTTTCCAACAAATCCCACCTACTCACTTCAAAGCTCAGCCCATATCTGATATTGTTCACAAAGCCTTCTCTATTTTTGCTGATATCTATTCCTTGACTTTTCCACTTACGGCTGATGTGTACTAGCAAATATAGCAACTGAATATTCTCTTGCTATTTTATTTGTGCATTTCTTCAAATAAAAACATCCCTGAGAACACAAAACCTATTTCCTATATACTAAATGCTCTCATACAACACAGGGTCTATGGTTTGTCTTTTTTTTTTTTTTTTTTTTTGTACAGGTCTCACTATGCAGGACTTGAAGTGATCCTCCTGTTTTCAGCCTCCCCAGCACTAGTGTGCACACCATGCCCAGACTCAGCAGACAGCTCAGCGTGCCTGGGGTGGGGCCAGCACAGCACACAATGCTGGGGATCAACCCCAGTCTGGTCCCAGTACTTTGCTGACCTATCTCACTGGCCTAGCATGGGGCACATGGGAGGTAGTAAATAAATACTTGCCAAGTGACAGAAACCAAAAGCCTGCCTGAGCAAATGACTATGAATTTGTTAATCAAGGTCTTTAATCACTGTCCTGATCCTCAATCACAGTTTCTTCGCCAAATAAAATCTGAAGTCACTCTTGTTTTTAATGAGAAATAATACATAACATTATATATATAATATACAACATATTTGTCCCTGTCTACAGCATGACAATTCTAACCGTGGTACACATCTCCATTTGTAGGAAATACCTATAAATTACCAGCTACAACTTACAAATACCAAGAGAAAACTCTCTTACTTCAAATATCACACATTTGCCAACTTTGCCATATTTTTCACATTCTTCCTTGGTTTCAATTTCCAAATCTTCATCGACTTCTCCTGCACCAACCATGTTCTAGAAACAAACAAAAAAATATCACATATAATTTACAAATACTTAACAGTTTGTTTTTTTTTTTTTTTTTTGGCAGAACTGGGGATTGAACTTAGGCCCTTGCATTTGACAGGGAAGCGCTTATTACACTGAGCCATCTCCCCAGCCCAATACTTAACAGTTTTTATAAGATATTGTTTCATAATTATAAATGTTCTTAGTTCCAAGTGACATAATGGAAAATACTGTCTCTGAATTACCAAAACTATCACATCTTTGAACACTCACTAAGCTTTGGAAAGAATTACAACATCTATGTATAAAGTACCAAAATGCAGAAACTAAGTTGGAGTTTAGTAGTTTTAAACATTTTGATAACCACAATCTCAATGATATACTTAAAAAACTTATGCAGTGAAAAATTCAGTCTTTTATAGAACCTATAAAATGCCATTATTTGCAAAAGTATTCTCTTTAGTTATTTTTTACTTTTACGACCTTAGTAGGGTTTCGTAAAAGCAGTGGCAGTAGGGTAGAATGGGGTGACAAACAAAAATCAAGGTAGGCAGACTGTTTTTCTTCTTACCCTCAATAGGACCACTTTAGTAGGACATTTAAGTATTTCAGTTAATGGATTTGAATCCGACTTCTTTGATGCATCTGTATCAAAACATGTAAGAGCTGAGTTCTATTACAATGATAAATTTAATAGCAACAGAGATCTACCTCATTTAAATCCTAGAGGCATCTGTGCAAGTGTACAAGTAGTCTGAGTAAAAATGTTGTGTTATCTGCAATAAAACCTTTTACATTGATATTTTCAAAATATTTTCTCAAAGTTTCTAGCTTCCAACATTGTCTGCAGTTTTTTATTTCCTAAAACTCATAAGCACACATGGATCACAGCCCTTACTGGTGAGTCCTACCTTGAAGTATTAGTCCACAATCACCACTAGGCCAGAGAAACAAGCAGTTAATCATCTAGTCACTAGCCGATTGACTTCAGATATTACCATTTAGGTAACTGATGGTTTCTGGCACCAGCACTCAGGCTGACTGCTGCTTACTAAGCTAGCTATGCATTACTAAGGCTGCCCACAGAAGTTTTTTCTTATTTTAGAAAAAAATTCAGCTGACTCACACAATTTCTCTGCTTAAAAATCAAATGGAAAAAGAGGAAAAAAAATCAAATGAAAATATCAATTAGGTCCCATCTACCAAAAAACTACAAAGCAACACAAGATTTCACAGAGAAATATGTATAGAAAATATTATGCATGATGAAAAAGCAGAAAAAAAGTAGAGAAAAGCCTCTTAGAGATGATACAGATGCAGCAGATACAATCACTAATACAATGTATTTATTTACTAGCAGATTTTTTTTTTTTCAGAACCAGGGATTGAACTCTGGCCCTTGTGCTTGCCAGGGAAGCACTTATTCCATTAAGCCATCTCCCGGGCCTGTGATACAATGTATTTAGCTACCTCCCAAATGCTATAAAAGCAAATGCTCTTTTATCATGTTAACCACAGTCTCTGCTTAGTCAAAGTACATGTGAAATTATCTTGCTGAGGACTGTTCATTTTCTAGTGAAATTTCTAGTTTTTTCTTCCCATAGGGCTTTATCTATTTTTGTTCTAAAAAAATAAAGATAACCCTCAGGACTCTTGGCTCCATGAAATAGAAGTGCCCCACAATGTGGAATTACCGTATGCTGCCTCTCAGGCGAAGGAGTGCCGCTTTTCTGGGAACTCACCTTGAGCCTCACCCTTCTCCGTGGCATCACCCACAATGATCTTGCCGCCCCGTTTGCTGGTCTTCTCCACCGACAACGCGGTGCTCAGCCCCTGCTCGTGCTTCCCCAGACCCTGGCCTTCCCGGAAGCCATACTTCTGCATGATCTTATGTGCTACTGTGCCACTGGGAGGGGGAGAATGGAAAAGGATCCGTACAGTTGATGTCATCAAGCACAAAATAAGCTGGACTGTACACCCCAGCAATCTCCTTCTGGAGAAAGTGAGTCCATGTACAGTAAACAGTGGGCCTTCAGATGGAAGCTGTGGTGATGTCCAGTATGAAAGAAATGTAAACAGTTAACAACCAGAACCAAGAACATCCTAAGACGATCTCAGAGAATGTTAATTTCTCTGATAACATCTCAAGTACTACTCCTGATGAAAAAAAAATTAACTTTTGAGCTGTTGGGTCTGGACTGCTGCATGGTTTATAACCAGTCATTTAAAACAGTGGCCTCTCAAAACATATGTATGACATTTAGATAATGATGCACCCAGCTAAACTTACAGTAGTAATGGAAATATGCTATATCTGCACTGTCAAATACCACTAGCTTTGATTACAAATTATTATAAAGCACTTGAAAAAGGTGTGACTGAGGAATTAAAGTTTAAATTTCAATCAACTTTGATAGGAATTTATGGCTAGAAGCTAGCATAAAAAGCTAACCAGGTTTATGAGATAGATTAGAGAATCAGAAACTCAAAGTGTTTCTCATGCGTTTGCTCTCTAGCCATCAACTCCAAATTAGACTAGTTACCTTCCCAAGGGGCCTGAGAAGAAAAGCAGATGTAAACAGGTGAGGCAGCACAGCATCACTGCCATGCTGGACTATCTCACTAGCAGCATTTCTGCTCAGCAGCATCCTGTTAACATGTGACAAAGATCATAGTGTGACATCCCTCGTTTCATAGCCTCTTCATAACACTGAGGTAAACTAAATATATATATATATATATATATATTTTTTTTTTTTTTTTTTTTTGTCTTTTTGAGACAGGGTCTCACTATGCAGCTCAGGCTGGCCTTAAACTCACTTTGTAGCTCAGGCTGGTCTCGAACTCACAACAATCCTCCTGCCTCAGCCTCCCGAGTGCTGGGATTACAGGCCTGAGCCACCACGCTCAGCTAACAAAATATATTTTTTAACCAAGAAGCATGCCAAACTCCAGCAAGATTTAAAACAAAATAGAATTACACCTGCATAGAAGCCTTAAAAATGACTTTTATGCACCAGCAAACAAATGCCTAATAATAGTTACAATGACCAGGGGGTTTTGAGTGATACCTCTTGCCCAGACCAACTTTTATTACTTATTATTTATTTGACATTTACAGTCTCACTACACAGATCAAACTCATAGTTATTCTCCTGTTTTGAGACTCTCCAGCACTGGGATTATAGGTGTGTACCACCACACCCAGTCTCAATGGCAATCTCAGCGTACCCTGGGGCCAGCCCCCCCCCCCCACTGGCACGCTAGGAATCGAACCCTAGCCACTGCACTCAACCTAAGCAGGCGCTTTAGTCTGCTGACCAACTTTTAAAATCAAAACTGTGGAACTAAAACCTCAGAGTAAATGACCCAGATTACTGATCCTTTCTAGTTAACCTCAACCAGCTCTAATTCTTATCAGCTACTTTTTAACTGCAAATGTTAAATGCAAATAATGATCAAAGCCTGTTTCTAGCTTAAATGTTTAACATTTGCATCAGTCAAAGCTTGTATTAATAGGCTGCTTTGCACAAAACCATATCGTACTAGAACACACTCCACATGACTCCAACAGTGATCCTTGAGCAGGACACTGCACGACTGAACACACCAGATTCCTCCTTATAAGCCCTAATGAGCAGCAACTATTGTAAGAGCTATAATACTTCGTATTACTAATTCATTTTTAAACTTTCTTAAATGAGAACAATTAAATCATTACCCCATGTTAGCAAGGAAGGAGTTGCTGGGCCCAGTTGGAGATCTTGGCCTATCCTGTTCCTCATATACTGGGGGAGGAATAGCAGCTTTGGAAGACTGTGATCGAGGTCTTGAGTCCTCTTCATAAGGAAAATCTCGGGGTGCTAATGGGAAAAAATAAAAGTAGGTTCACAAATGATAAATATTTGAAACTGCATTCATATTAATTACTTACACTGAATGGGTTTAATCTACATTTTTAGTTTATCAGAAGAAAAATCAATTTTACAGTCTCTTTGTGACTTGATTTTTGGTCTTTATTTACATTTTTTAATTTCTTTTTTTGTGTTTTAGGGAAGGGTCTATAGGGTGTTCACGATCTCACTACTAGATCGACTGGTAGTGATCTGCCTGTTTATAGCCTCCCAAGAGCTGGGATTACAGGTGCACGCCACCATGCCCAGTCTCAGTTTGCCCTGGGGGCAAGGCCAGCACAGCAGGCCCAGGATCAAACCCCCAGCCCATATTGCCTGCTTGCAGGTACTTTAATCCACTAAGCTATTTGGCTGGTCCTATGTCACAAGATTTTCTGTTCATCTCATTTTATTCCAGTGACAATTGTGCATCTATCTTAAGATCTGAACTTACTAGCCTGCTACCCTCAGACACCATAAAGATCAACCAGATCAGAGACTCTATACTGGGATGACGAAGCTTAAATATCATTATGGTTTCTGGTTTTTTGTTTTTCTTGGCGGAACTGGGGATTGAACTCAGGCCCTTGAGCTTCCCAGGCAAGTGCTTATTCTACTGAGCTATCTCTCCAGCCCTATGGTTTCTGTTATATGAGAAAGCCAATATAAACTGAGAACAAAAAAAACAGATAACAGAAAAAAATAGAGGCAGCAGGAAAAGAAGGAAGGAGAAAAATACAGCTGGGAAAGAATGAAGTAGAAAGGGATATAAAAAGAATTAAGATGTGCTACGTATATACCAGCCCCTCACACTGAATGTCCCCATTATGCACTGTAAATATGTGCTAATACAAATTTAAAATTAAAATGATTAAGATGTGGGAAAAACACAACTAGCAAAATAGGTATTAACAAATACTATGGATGATATTTTAATAAACCCCACTCCTAACCTCCAAATTCTGGGACAGCTCAGTGAGAAAAGCAGCAGTAGATGTGAACAGTTTGACAAGGTACTTCAGTGAATACACACCTGTTCTAAAACAAAAATCAACAGGAAAAAAAAAAACTGAGGAAGATACTGCCCCCTTGTGGAAGATCATGAACAAAAAAAAGCTCTAAGCCTCCTAGTTAAAAAAAAAATGCTTTATGTAAATACATATTTGTATTAATTTTAAATAAGGGCCAGCCAGATAGCTCAGCGGACTAAAGCGGGACTAAAGCGCCGCTCAGGCAAAGCGCAGCAGCCAGGGTCCAATCTCAGGGCATGCTGAGATGGCAATTAAGACTGGGCACGGTGGCATGTGCCTATAATCCCAGTGCTTGGGAGGATCACTACCAGTCTGATCTGTGTAGTGAGACTCTGTAGACCCTGTACTAAATACATTTTTAAAAAATTATTACAAAAAGACACAAAATTAAAAAAAAACACACACACATATTGTTTTTTAAAGATGGATCCCACTGTACAAAAATCTAAGTTTCAGAGCTTGGCCATTAAAATGATCTGAGAGGGCTGGGCAGCTAGCTCAGAGGCATAAGCAAAAACCTGACAAGCACCGAGTCCTGGACTCACATGCCATGCTGGCCCCAGAACCAGGCATAGTGGCTTATGCCTGTAATCCCAGCACTCAGGAAGTTGAGACGGGAGGCTGAGACAGGAGGATGGCTACCAGTTCAAGATCAGCCTAGGGGATACAAAAGTGAGCACAAGGCCAGCCCAAACTGCATAGCAAGACCCTGTCTCAAAAAAAAAAAAAAAAAAAAAAAAAGATAAAATAAAATTTAAAATGGCCTGAGAACCAAGAGTAGGAGGCAGTAGCCCAAACCATTATAGCCTCAGGGCCTAAAGCCCAAAGGCAATTCTACAGGTTTTTTTAAAACTCCTAAAATTCAAAAATCCAAAGCCACAATTGGACTAGAAATCTGCATCAGAGCTGAGTGTGATGACACACACCTATAATCCCAGATTCTCAGAAATCTGAGGTAGGAGGAACACATATTCAAGGTAAGCTTGGGCAATTTGGTGAGACTGTCTTAAAATAAAATATAAAATAGACTGGGCATGTAGCTCAGTTATACACTGTTCCTGGATTCAATTTTTAAGTATTTTAATACCCACCCCAAAGTATCAGAACAAAAAGGGAAAAAATCAGGTTTACATACACTCTTTGTCTTTCTCTACAAGAGAAGTAGGTGGTGCGATAGCAGCTCCTCCCATACCTACAAAAAAAAAACCAGAAATACAGCAATTGAAGGAAGGAAAACATTTTCAGGAGCCCAAGTTCAAGGAGCATGCCACAGGCTGTATCAACACCCACTCCACACTTCCAGGAAAGAGAAAAAATGGCAAGCCATGAAATATCTATAATTAGGATTACAAATGCAGAAAACTGGCAATACTTAAGACAAAATCAGTTTTTTCATAGAAGACATTCAAATGCCTTAGAATGCAGCTATCAAATGAATTTTAAGGCAGCAATCTGGAAATCTTTTAGCTATTTGAAAAGAGTAAATAACATTTTACTCAAGAGTATGTTACCCATGAGGCATCTGCATATTACTGACCTCTCCATAATACTTGTGATTAGGTATTACTCTTTTCACTTCACATATGAGAAAATGATCGGAGCATACTGGCAGAGTAAGCCCAGTTCCTCGTGGTGCCAAAGCCATTTCTCATCATGCAGCATGTTCCTTTGCCAAGTTGCAAACCACTAACTGAACATTATTTGAAAGTATGAGTCTGCCTAAAGAAACTATTAAGTGTCACTATTTCTGCTCATGTAGAAAACATGAAGTAAAACCAAAAGGTAAGAGAGACCTTTCCTATTTGTATCTGGCAACTGGAAGAACATGAGTAAAGATTATAAATTTTGCATTAGGTATAATTCCCAGGATATGATGAAATAAAAATGTAAATTAAAGCCAGCACAGATGAATAATTAGTAGGACTGGATAACACAAGAAGTATGAATCTGAATAAAACCTTCTCACTTGTTTTTAGAAATATTTCCTATAATCATTTTTTAAAATCTTAGCTCTAAGAGCTATAGTGCTTATTTATACTCTGAAGAGCAAATCAAGTTCCATACATTCAATATAATAAAAAATGGAGAATGATTAATGGAAATGTGCTGCTAATCAGCTTAAAATATGAACATCAATCTGTTGGCAGCAGTATGATGGCAGCAGACATCCACAGCCCCTGCAACACACTCTGGGAAAGGGCAGAAACGCAGCTGGACTTAAGAGGCCAGTATGACCATGCTGCAGGTAAAGGAACACATGGACACAGACTTTATGCTATTTTCAAAGTATCCAATAAAGAAATGTGTTTGTGGAGCTCAAAGGAGAATACACGCAAAACACAACATAAACTGAAGCTGGTATGCAAATATGGACTGCTAAGACTCCCAGAGAAAATATTTACTTCCATCAGTATCAAATGAGCTATGAAAGTAAGCAGTGGAATTATTGATATGCCTAAAACTCAGTATGTATGTTCAAGCCTTACTTCTTTTTCTCCTCTCCCGCTCATAATCTTCATCTTCATCAGAATCTGGATCTGGTCGCCTTGAAAACCCACTAGCTTCATGTCTGTCTTTACGCCTCCTGTAACAAAGGAAATGAATGTTCATCAGAGATGAATTAGTTTAGATATAAGAAACTGAGATGTCATCTTGATTTCCTCTCAGTTAGAAAACATATAGATACAAATCCTCTTTCATAAAACTTTGTGGGTGAGCAGACACAACTGGTTGAAGACTAAAGTAGAAAAAGTATAAATAGTGGGAAAAACTCAAAAGATAAACTGAATAAATGTAATGGATACATACTGTGACTCACAAGAGAAACATTTTTTTTTTATATTTAACTTCAATTTTCTAGGATACACACAAATAATGCAACAAATGAGAAATGATACATTTAATGCATATTAACTCTAATATTAAATATTTTTTAAAAGGAAAATAAATTCTAGTACCCATACCTTTAAAAAACAGAAAGGAAAAATACATGTAGAAAAGTTCATCTGGCTCCAGTAAAGAGTAGCATTAAGTATTTTAAGTAGTTGTGATCTAACAGTCCTGACACATGAAAAACCCTATCATCAGGTTTGTAACGTTTTTTTCTCCCCTTAAGAACTTGCCCTAGATTTTTTATTATTTACATTTTCGGTATCTATTGAGTAATTTGCTGAAGCTGCTATCACAGTGAAATGCCACAACTATAAATTCTTTCTTTTTTTACCCCCACAATATAAATTCTTAAAAACAACTTACTGTTTCTGTTGAATACTTAGATCAACCGCAAGGAATGTCAGCCCTACAGATAGCAGCACTAAATTAAGTTGTTCACTGATTACTATGAGATTCTAATGTACCTCTAGTATAAAATGTCCTCAAACACAGAGGAAGCCTTACTTTTCTCTTTCTTCTATTTCCTTCTGTCTCTCCAGCTCCCGCTGTCTCTGTCGTTCCTCTCTTTGGCGCTTCACTACTTTCTCATAGTCATTAGGAAACATAGGATCATATTCGTCAGCTAAAGGAATGAGAACTTCTCCTGCAGAAAACCCACTGGGAACAGGGTCCTGCGGATAAAAAAAATCAAAGTTGTATCTCAAATTTACTCATAGGATTATGGTCAAACAATGAAATAAAGGTGACCCTGAAGATCAACCACTCTCTGTTCCCCATTTTATAGATGAGGAAACACACGGCTAAGGAGGCCACACCTAGACAAGTGGCAGAACCTGGACAGAATTTCACCTCTTAGTTTAGGACTATTTTTATAACACCCACCCCATGGCAGTCACCTAGAATTTCTATGTAGGATACCAATAAAATATAAGTCACTACCACTTTGAAGTAAATAAGTTCAAAGCACTAAATAGCTTTGAAAAACTCATGAACAATGGGGATTGAGGAAAGAGAAAAGAAAAAAAAATAAGTACAAGATAGCCAATATAATTATACTACTAATTTCTTTAATAGTCCACTGAAAAGATCAGTTTGTGCTTATATTAATTTTTTTTTTTTTTTTGGTCTTTTTGAGACAGGGTCTTACTATGCAGTTCAGGATGGCCTTAAGCTCACAAGCTCACTTTGTAGCTCAGGCTGGTCTCGAACTCATAACAATCCTCCTGGCCCAGCCTCCTAGTGCTGAGATTACAGCCATGTGCCACCACACTGGGCACTTATATTAATTCTGCATGCCTACATCTTGTAATCTGAACAAGTACTTTGAAGACAACCACATGCAATTAACCAATGATAATTTCTTATTAACCTGTTTTGAAATTCTGTATCTTTTTATTTTTATCTTTCTCTTAACAAAATTGACAACAAAATCATCTTGAACATCATTTAAGAGTCATTTTTGATTCTGACTACACAGCTATAACCATGTATTACAATTTTAGAACATATTTTCTTTGGTCTTTCTATATCTGAAAACTTTTGTTCTCTGTATACTGTATTTCACGTAATAAATTTCACACAGGGAAGCTATAATTCCCCTTCCAGTACCACAATTTTTTTAAGATCAAGGTTATAATATTTTGCATTTTCCCCAGAATCTTGAAGTATTCTTGGGGGGTGGGGGAGAACAAAAATACTCAACAAAGGTAGCCTTGATAAAGAAATTAGAAAAACCAAAGGTAGGCACAGCAGGGCAGCATGGACTGTTAAGTGATTCTGTGATCCCTGATCCAACTTTCCAAAGCCTCCATGTTGTCTTTTGTTAGTTTTCTTAGCATAAACTTTCTATGTTCTATAAAAATAAGATAATTCACTGATTTACGCAGATTATCTTGAAAAGGAATAGGTTAGGGTCAGCGACCATGAGCACTTAGTCCATACCTTTCAGGAAGCATACCTATTAGTATCAAAAGCAAGAAAAATATTCATAAAACATTTTGTATAAGATCACAAAACTAGCCTGAATAAAATAGCTTATTTTCAATATCAATAGATTTAAATCTAGTGATTTCTGTATTCTACTGTTTGGTTTGACATTTTGGATTATAAAACAAATGTTATTTTGAGTTAATGAATAAAAGCAACTATAAAAATATAGTAAGTACTATAATAACTTCCTAAGCTCTTTCACTGGAAAGCTTATTTAACATAGAGTTCCCAAAGGGTAGTTGCAAATTTATATGCAAAAGACATTTTCAAAACATAATAGTACAGGAATGAGATTTCTTTTCAGCTAAGACTAGAAGTAAAAAAGTTTTTTTTTTGTGGTACCAGGCTTTGAACTCAGGACCCTGAATTTGCCAGGCAAGCACTTATTCTACTGAGCTATCTCCCAGAGCCCAAAAAAAATTCTTATAAAAACGACTTTAAATTTTGAAAGGAATCAACTTTTACTGTGTACATAGTAGTAAGCTTAATAATGAACCCTTTTTGTAAATGCTGTAAATAAGGTGTTTTTTTTCAATTAAAATGAAAAATTAATATCCTAATCTTGGTGAGGGAAAAAGTAAGGTAAAATTAGAACAATTATATGTGGCAAAAAGTAACATCTACTGCTAATTGTTATTAAAATATACTTGCCATTAAAATGACTGACACCCCCCAGGGTCTTGCTATGTAGTTTAGGCTATCCTTGAACTTACAGTGACTCTCCTGGTTCAGGCACCAGCATGCATGGATTATGATCCTGCACCACCATGCCTGGCTTACACAACTGACTTCTTAATACCACCTTACAAAATTTATCTTAAGAAAGTAACTCTTAAATGTATACAAACTGCTACGTATAGAAGATAGTGTTACTTATAATGACAATGAAAGTGCAGACCTAGATCCCAAATGGTTGCAAATTTAGGAAATATTCAAGCAAATTATGATATATTCTATATTCACTTGGATGTTTTATTTATTGACTACACAGGGAAAATAATATAGGTTTAGAATCAACATACAATTGCAGAAGATGACAATCCACTTTCTGATTAGCTGTGTTGAGAAATAACTTGTAGAAAAAAATAGTGTCTAAGAACCAGCTAAAGACCTCTCCAGGACGCCTTCAAGGGTCTACTGATCCCCTAGAGCAGCCACAGCTCTTGTGTTCAGAAAAGCTCAAGAGATAAGCTGCAGGATATCCCAGAAACAAATAAGAAAAAAAAAAAAAAAAAGCCTGGGTGATGATACAACCAAGAAATGAAGAGAAGAACCCTGCAGCTGAGACTGTTTCTCAGTCTGATGGAGGAGCAGGGTTGGCAGCTTCCATAAGGAATGATACAGGGACCCCCAACAAGGGTACCTTGCTAAAAAACACAACAGTAACAGCACTATCTATTTCTAATCCTTTGGTCACTTGTCATCAAGCAATTTTGTACAATACATGGGGTTGTTACTACAGTCATGAAAAAAATGCCATTTGTAGAAGGGTAACGAATAGTATAACTTTACCATTTCTACTAAATTCACTGGTACCACATACTAATTTCAAGCATGATTTTGAGTTACCTTTTAATAGATCTTCCTCATCTCCATTAATTTAGATCATAAACTTGATCATTTGTTTCTTTGTTTTTAAACTTAAAGTCATGGATATGATACAGGTTTTTAGAGTGTAGAAAAATTTTAACCCTTTATTTTAATCTACAATAAACCAACAATAAACACTAAAATTGTTTAGGACTGAAATTAAATATAGTACATACATGCATACAAGGTAATAAAGAGAATCCATTAAAATGATTATATAATCCTGCCTATTTTGATAAGATGGGCAACTAAAATACATTAAATGGAAAAAACAGGAAGCAGAGATATAACAGAAAGTTATTCCAAAATATAGTTTTAACTTTTGGAAGGTAGGTCTGAAAAGTTTTATATATCATTAGTTTCTGACTTTTCTACAAAAAAACTACTTTAAATAGATAAATGTTTTGTAACTGTAAGACAAAAGGAAAATTAAATTGGAAATAACTGACTATATTTCAAAGGGTTCACCTGTTGAGTGTGACACATACCTAAAATAACCTGTAAAGAAAGCAGAAAAATGTTATCAGGGTCAAAGGCAGGTACAAGGCTTACCTTCAGGCCTGCTGCAACATGCGGTGGTGTGTCCACAATCTGCCGGTCATCTGCAGAACCGCCTCGCTTCAAGTCAATGACAGGAGCAAGGACAGTACTTTGTTTTGTCCTTTGGCTCTAAAAAAAAAGTGTGCCAAGTTTTAAGCTGAAATTCATACTATAGTCTTTTTCACCAGGTATTGTAGCACACACCTGAAATGCCAGCACTCAGGAGGCTGAGGCAGGGGCTGGGGAGATGGCTCAGTGGAATAAGTGCTTCCCCGGCAAGCACAAGGGCCTGAGTTCAATCCCCAGTTCTTCCAAAAATAAAATAAATAAATAAATAAAAAATAAATAAATGAATAGTGAGACTTTGTCTTAAAAAAACAAAACAAAACAGAGAAAAACCCAAACCAACCCCTAGTGCTCTAAATATAACGAAAGGAGGCTGAGGCAGGAGGAGTACTGTGAGTTTAAAGTCAAACTAGGCTACAAAGTGAGTTCAAGTCCAGCTTGAAGTGCATAGCAAAATGTCTCAAAAAGACAATTTGAGAAACAAAAAGCAAAACACACAGACTATAGCCTTTTAATCCAACCATTGCTATATTCATTCACTATTACCTTTAGTCTTTTTTTTTTTTTTTTTTGCAGAGTGGGGGGTGATGCACCACTAAGCTATATCCTCTTTTAGTCTTTTTAAAAACCACCCATTTGTCTGAAAGATTGCTTGCTTTTATTTAAATTTACATGTGAAATTATATACAAAAAAAGCTCTATATCAGGCTTTCCTTTGACTACAGGAAATCTGCAGCATATTGTACTTTAACTCATGTGCAAAGCAAAAGTTACATGAAAACTAGGAAGATTTTAAATATTTAAAACAAAAATAAAAAAGATTTATTTTGCTGAGTTCCTTTAACCTGGGATGACTGCTTTAAAAAGAGAAAATTCAGGGGCGCCAGGGAGATGGCTCAGTGGAATAAGCACTTACTTCCCTGCAAGTGCAAGGGTCTGAGTTCAAACCCCGGTTCTGCCCAAAAAAAAAAAAAAAGAGAGAGAGAGAGAGAGAGAGAAAATTCTCAGCCACTGCAGTACATTGAGCCCCACAGAGACAGGGCTGGGGCAAGTGAGAGCCGGACAGGCACTGGGTAACTCTGTACCTCGCTGAGAAAAACAAGTAAACATGGGCAAAGGAGATGCTAACAAGCTAAAAGGCAAGATGTCATCATAAGCATTCTTTGTGCAAACTTGCCGAGAGGAACACAAGAAGCAGCACCCAGATGCTTCCATTAACTTCTCAGAGTTTTCTAAGAAGTGCTCAGAGAGGTGGAAAACCATGTCTGCTAAAGAAAAAGGAAAATTTGATGACATAGAACAAGCAGACCAGGCACATTATGAAAGAGAAATGAAAACATATTCCTCCTAAAGGAGAAACAAAAAAGAAGTTCAAGGATCCCAATGTGCCCAAAAGGCCTCCTTCGGCCTTCATCTTGTTCTGTTCTGAGTATCGCCCAAAAATCAAAGGAGAACATCTTGGCCTCTCCATTGGTGACGTTGCAAAGAAACTTGGAGAAATGTGGAGCAGTACTGCAGCAGGTGACGAGCAGCCATACGAGAAGAAGGCTGCTGGGCTGAAGGAGACGTATGAAAAGGACCTCGCTGCCTCCTGGGCTAAAGGAAAACCTGATGCAGCAAAAAAGGGAGTGGTCAAGGCTGAAAAAAAGCAAGGAAAAGAATGAAGAGAAGGATGAGGAAGATGAGAAGGAAGAGGAGGAAGAAGATGAAGAGGATGAAGAAGATGATGATAAGTTGGTTCTAGCGCATTTTTTTGTCTATAAAGCGTTTAATCCCCCTGTACAGAACTGCTTTTGAAGAAAAACTGAAATGTAATAATAAAGAGAAAATTCTGCCTCTTTTAAAAAGACAAAGCAAAACAAAACAAACAAAAAACAGCCAATCAACAGAACACTCCCACATACAAATTTTAAAACAATGTTCCTTTAAATGTGGGTATCCTAAGCCAATAAAGGCCTTCTATAATAGTGAACAATTCAATGGAAGCACTTCAAGGTATCTACTGATGTCATAATGAGAAAAAAATTAGAACTTAAATTGTTTAACATAGAAAATTCCAATGAGAACAGATTAAGTCTTTAGTACCCAATTTCAGTAATTACCCACTCAATATCAATTTTGTTTTCTACATAGCCCTACTTCCTCTGGCCAAGACTCAATTATTTATTATATTAATTCCCAGTAAATAATTTTATCAGTAAATATTTCAACGAGTGTGTTCAATGCAGTTTTCTCAACCTCTCCTCACTGTCTCCCTCTACCAAAGAACCTTTTATACAACCCTTCCATATGAAATGAATACACTAAAAATAACATTGCATATCATTTTATGATATTTATGTCCACTTTAGCCATAAAAAAGTAAGATCTTTTCATCCCTTAAAGATCAATATTAATTCCATTAGGACCTAGCCTTCAGTAAGGATGCATGACCTCTCTTACACAAGCTAAGTATACTATTCTCATTCCTAAAAATACTGCACAATGACATTTCAGTAACAATTATCCAGACAATAACTTTTATTTTGTTGTGGATACTAGGCAAAGACTCTATCACTGACCAATATTCTTTGTTTAACAACTATGCTTTAAATACTTACATAAATGATTCCAAGATGTCCCTGATGCCCAGCATGTATATAATAGGTACAAAAGCAATTCCTACCTAGACATAATATGCCTAACACACTGACAACCAATCTAACATATCAATGATGCATACAGAGCCAACTTGTTCTGCAGAGCTTCTTCTAAACCATCTGTTACAAACCAGCAGAGATGCTACATTTATCTATCTATCTATCTATCTGTCTGTCTGTCTGTCTGTCTGTCTGTCTGTCTGTCTGTCTGTCTGTCTTTTTGAGACAGGGTCTCACTATGCAGTTCAGGCTGGCCTTAAGCTCACTTTGTAGCTCAGGCTGGCCTCAAACTCTCAACAATCCTCCTGCCTCAGCCTCCCAGAATGCTGGGATTAGGTCTGTGCCACTACGCCCGGCTCTAGAGATGCTACTTATAATACACACTCCAGGAGACCCACACTAGAACCAAAAATTCATCAGAATATGACCATGGATATAAATTCATCACTTTAGGGCTGGCAAGATAGCTCAGGGGACTAAGCACCTGCTTAGGCAATCTTAAGAGCCAGGGTTGAATCCCTGGCACCACATGCCACACTGCCCTGCCCCTGGGGCATGCTGAGCCAGCAACAGAGTACAGGAGTGGTAGTGCATGCCTGTAATCCCTGAGATTAAGTGTAAACACTGGGGAAATTGAAAACAGGACAATCACTACAAGTTTGAGCTGAGTAGTGAGACCCTGCACAAAATACAAATAAATAAATAAATCCATCATTTTTAAGTAAGTTCTCTGTCAATCTAAGACATTCTGAAGTCTGAAAACCAGTGTCATTACTGGAAGTGAAGAGCACTGCTTTTCTTCACTCCATGGAAGATTTCTATTCCCCAAAACTAGGAAAACCAATCTTAAAACTTTTTATTTTATTTCCCTTGTATGAAAGTCTAATACTACTCATCTGATAAAATGGCAGAAAGCCAAGCTAAACCCAAACTATCTGTAAGCCTAACAGGGAACCTGCCTTGCAGAGTTCTGTGCTCACTGGGCTTGGCTTTACCTTTGCCTGAGTGAGCGCTGCCTTCTTCACCTGAAGCTGAGACTGCAGAAGCTTGAAGTTTTTGGACCAGCCTTCTGTTTTTGAGTCACTGGTTTCCACTCCCAGATCATCGTATAGGGACATCTTCTTTTTGGTTTAATGCTGAAAGACAAGTGGAGTGGGGATTAAAGAACGTATTATACAGTAAGGACTTTGATCTTTTTGCATGTCAAGATAACCTAATATTACAGAATTTTAGAGATGAAAAATTTCAGGACCCTTTATCAACAGCAGCCAAGATTCTTCATGACCAATGTAGGGCTCTAATATATGAAACTATATATTCATTTTTGATAGATCTCTAGTTTCTGGCATATAGTAGGCATTCAATAATTATTTGTAAAAATAACAATGAAATAAACAGTCTGTTAGTCACCAATAAAACAAAGGAATGGTCACAGGTCCCACTAGAAAGTTAAAAATATGGCAAGTGCAAGGTCCCAGGTTTAATCTCCAGTACTGCAAAAAATAAATAAATAAATAATTAATAAAATTAAAATAAGCAAAAGGTTCTGCAGATGAATGGTGGTGATGGTTGCATAATACACATGTATACTTAACGTTACAAAGCTGTACACCTACAGCTAAAACATTAGATTTTATGTCATGTACATTTTACCCCAAAAAGTTAAAAGAAAAAAATCTAAAAAGGCAATTAGGGAGGAGAGGGGGGTGGAAGAGGGGAGGGGAAGCAAAATAAAAGGCAATTAGGGGTAGGAGTTTGAGGTAACACCAGTGAACACTATTGCCATGTCTCAAACCAGAAGAATCAATTTCTGAGAGAAATATATTCACAGAATGTTACAGGGTTATAAATCAAGTAGTACAGAAGATTTCTACCTCCAAAAGTTCTTCGTATGGAGAACTCAGTATTTACCAAAAATGCCACTGCTGTATTAATGAAGTTTTATCAGACCATACCTCTGATATCATTCCTAAATTGAGATACTTTGTTGACAATTTTTTTTGATCTGCCTTGCTTTGCAAAGCTGTAGGATATCAATATGCAGCAAAAGCTTATTCATTTAAAGTTCCAGATTTTTCCCTCAAACCTTCAAATATTCTAAATTTATTTGAAATTCATGTCATTTCATCAACATCTGCCTAGTTTTTTGGAATTCAGAGCTCATAAAATCAAATCTCTGCACCAAAGAAAATACAGAGGAATGTTACTTTTCTCATTTTCACTGCACTTTAAGTTGGCAGAACCACATTAATCACAGTGAGGCATACTTGCTACCTGCCCACACATATAGGGCTCGCTTTTCTTTATCAAAATACTACAAGTGCCTCAATTCACCATGCAAAAGAAAAGACAGGATATGGGATAGAAATCATATTTGATCGTGTCAAGGCCATATAATGTTCATATAATAGGTGATTAAAATATATGGTGAAACTTTAAAACTTTAATAGGCAATTTCTATTAATCTATTTTAAATACTCACCCTCACTTCAAACATTTTCCCTTCCATTCTTGCCACTTTCTAAAGTAGTCTGCAAGTCCTCCTAAGTCTTTTTTTTTTCTTTTTAAATTCATTTATTTATTACAGTGTCTCACTACACATCACAGACTCTTTTTTTTTGCGGGGGGGGGGTCAGCTCAGCCCGCCCTGGGGGGAGGGGCTGGCATGGCATGTGGTGCTGGGGATCGAACCGTGGTCCCTGAGAGACGCTTTAGATCGCTGAGCTATCTTGCCAGCCCAAGTCTTTATGGGATATGATTATAAAAGCTCTTACTAAATGCCATCCCTCATAAAGGCAGGTTGCTAAAAACATCACTGTGTTCTCATCCACCTTATTCACTGGATTTGGCACTGTGCAACTTCTGGCTCTTCCTCAAATTCAAAATGACCACAAAAAGTCAATGTCCTAAATTGATGCAGGACATCAAGGCAGCCACAAAAGCACAAACATGTACACAAAACAACTTCCAGAACTGCTTCTAAAAGTTGTATGATAACTGTGTTCAAACTGAGGGGTAGTAATTTGAGAATGTCAATGTATCTTCTACTGTAATTTTTTAAAAATACATATTTTTCCCAGAATACTGTTTCCATTATTTCCTTGCTTTCTTCTTTTCATATAACTCTTTTTGCACAAGTTCAGTATATTCATTTCTTTAAAAGTGTGTATTTTTAATTTAGCTGTTTAAAATATTTCTGAAACCATTTTATTTATTAATTCTCCCCACTGAAATATAACAAGTGCCAAGACCCAGGCTCAACCTGATTATGTTGCATTATTACAAAAAAAAAAAAAAAAGAAGAGATACATTTCATGAAGTCTATGACCAGGTGAAATAAAAAAAAAAGCAGTATTTAACATCTGAGAAAGAACTTGCCATATTGGCTTTTCCTCACAACAACCTACTCTGCTTTTTCTT
>PVKA01005478.1:64510-90283 GCA_004027165.1 Ctenomys sociabilis
AACCACATTCAAACCCCCCAAAGACTGATTCCTGACTTCAGATAGAGAAAGCCAAATGCAAGTGAGACAAGCAGAAAAGAGAAAAAACGTACAAAAATTTCACTGAGGGCAAAGGAGTAAATGAACATAGTGATGAGAAAATCAGTTTGATTGGTGAAGACTGGGAAGATGAGGACAATGCTTGCTACAGGGCTGGTGCTGGTGAGATGCCCCCCAGGAGCCTGTGGACGCCCCTATCCACCCAGCCTTTGTTTTTTGGCTCTGGGTATTCAATCCACGGGCTTTGCACTGAATTATATAGCACCAGCCCTTTTTAAAATTTGTATTTTGACACAGGGTCTTGCTAAATTGCCCAATCTAGTCTCAAACTTGTGCTCTTCTGGCCTTAGATTCTGAGAGTGCTAGATTACAAGTATGTGCCACCACATCCAGCTTACATTTTAAAAACTTTTATCAAGCATATCTCTTGTTTCAAAAAGAAAGAAAGAAAGAACAGGCAAAGTGGGGAAAGAATAAGAAATAGAAGATCAAGGACCTCATGTGATGGTGCAATCATAATAGCAACCCAGAACAAAGATGTGAGCCTTTCCCATGATCAAGAAACCAAGCACCACTACCATAAAACAAAACACAGTGAAACATTTGAAAGAGTTATAAAACAAAAGTTAAGACAAAACTAAGACTAGGGACTGGAGAGACAGCTCATGGTCCAAAGCACCTGCTTAGGCAAGCTTAGGCAAGGCACAGGGACCACACTTTGATCCCAGCATCACATGCTGCACCAGCCCCACCCCTAGAGTTGGCTGAGCTGGCCACAAATAAAGTAATAATAATAAAATAAAAAATTTTGAAAACCTAAACCTAAAAATCTCTCATGAATAAGTGTAAATGACCTAAGGTTACCTACTAAATATAATCTCAGGTTAAAGCTCAAATCAAAGCGCAAATGTACATGATACATAGGAAATTTCTTGAGTGAAATGATTTAAAAGCTTGAAAATACAAGACTAGAAAAAATGCACAAGTTTATGCCAGATAAATATAAACAAATCAAGGATTAGAACTGCAAGTTTAATAAAGCCATAATTCACAATGAAGAAAAAAATGAGAAAATTTGTATGGCAAATAACATGATCATGTTACTCATAGCAATAATGATACAAATGAATAAATGGGAATAACTGATATAAGCTTTGCCAGATTAAAGGCACAAAAAAGATAAATGAGGATTTAGATGATCTCAAAATATAATTAATGTAGATCTAAGATATCAGGCACTGCTTCCTGAAACATAGATTGTATCTTTTTAATTGTCCATGTAACGTTTACAAAAATTTGGCACATTAAGATTTTTGGAGAAAAGCCTTAATATATTCTAGTAAGGAGAATCCCTCAATAATGCTATCTGATCAAAATTCAATTAAACTAGAAATTAATAACAAAAGAAGAAAGAAAACACTCCTATCCCTCAAAAACTTTGAAATGCGTAAATGAAATTTGAATCAAGAAGAAAAACAAAGCCAGTCTAGCACTTATACTTACAAAATGACATGATAGAACTCATAGGACTTAGCTAAAATAGTACAAGAGGAAAACTCATGGCTTAAATTTTTTGTTTTCTTTTAAAAGTTAGAATAAATTAAAAGAACTAAACTTCTGTGCAAGAAGTACAAAATAAAAATGCAAAAAAGCAGAAGGAAGTCACTGATTAAAAAAAAAAAACCCAGACAATGATGTATAAACAGAATAAAAATGAGGAGCAAAGAGACAAGGTGTCTGCCCTGGGCCTTTCCCCACCTCCTTATCAAAAGTGCAGGTGGGCGTGCAGAGCCCTGTTACCGAGACGCAGAACTTTTCATACTTCCTCCTGGTTGAGTCTGCCATCCACCAACGTTCCATAAGCAGCTCCGTCGCTTTGCAGTCTGTTTACCACTTGGTGCCTTTAGGGTTGGAGTTTTGTACATTTGCTCATGAACCATTCCATCACACAGTCAGACAACATTTTGACTTGTAGACAATTTATGAACTCATGTCTACTGTTTGGTGTGTAGACAATAAATGCAATCATATACAATTTTCTAGTTTAATTATCAAGAGAAAATCTTACTTCCCTCTTCTCCTACTACATAGGTCTCAGTCTTGCCCCCATTCCTGCCCAAAGCAATGACTATTTCCTTTATTTTTATAAACCAAGAACTTGAAGTTTGACATGATGAATACAACCCAGCCATGCACACATTATGCAGCATAAAAAATGGTAGCTTGGAAAGGTCAAGACAAGAAGCTTGTCCAGTGGAGGCTGAATAGCAAACACACATAGCAACCCCTAAATAAATAAGTCTTCAATGATTTTCCTGAATAGTGCACAGCAGCCAGGGGGAAGATGGCAGAAAACTAATCGGGGGATTAATCAAAAGCTAAAAATTATCAGGACAGGTGTTCCAAAAGACAAGGAGCAAGGTGAGTGTTTGGGCTGGCCAGGGAACATCTGGATGTTATGCCACAGCTGGCCAGGGAACATCTGGATGTTATGCCACAGTTGGCCAGGGAACATCTGGATGTTATGCCACAGTTGGCCAAGGAACATCTGGATGTTACCCCCCAGTGTGCAAACTGGACAGCAATTGGAACAGGACTGGAGGAGGAAGGAACAAACAGGTGGTCACAGCCTGACAGGAAAACAAGTTAGTTGAGATATTTAATTAAAATTACAATTTGATCAAAATTGAGTATTTCCAAGGACTCTGTGCATACAATTGGTATGCCATGGAGGATGATTATTTCCCCTTATAAATCTAAACAGTTTTGTGAATTTTTCAGAATTATATTCTCAAGTTTTAAAAACTACATTCTTTTCTTAGTCATTGTGTAGCTATAACTACTTTGTAATGTTTATAATGACAAAAACTTAGAATCAAAGTAGCCCACACTAAAAATAAATAAAATCTGTTTATGTTGGGAGACAATTTATATGAGATGATTCCTTTTCTGTTTTAAAAATACATAAATGTATGCAGAAAAAATCGAAAAGATATTCTTCAAAATGTTTTTTCTCTAGGCAGATAAAGTTATAGGGCTTCTTCATTCACTTTTTGCCTATATTTTTATTTCCCAGGAACATGCTTCCATGACTTTCATAATAAGAGCAATTAAATAAATTATCAACTTATAAAATACACAGAATTTTATGAAACTTTAAAATTTTTAAATTCATCTTCCACCAATTAGTATCTATTCTTCATATTTGACAAGAATCTCATAAGTTTTAAAATTACATTGATAGGCTGGAAACTAATATTTTCAACAAAACATTTACTTTTTGGCTTTTATGTGCTTTATGGCTTTCATGTGGCTATTTTTAACATGCCAAGTTTACACATGCAGACAGCTCAAGGCGTTGATACAATGATTATACGCCTTTATCCCTTTCGGCTGGAATTCCCACTCTTCCAGAAGAATCACCAGGCACTTGATCTGTGAGTGATGCTCCTTTGGGGGACCCGCATCCTTTCTATTGTGTCCTTTAGTGCATCCCCCGTGTACGTGACAGAAGCCTACTTCAGCACTTTGATCAGGAGTACAGCTCTGAGTGGCAGCCTTCATGTGGTCCCCAATGTGTGATCAGGTCATCAAAGCCAGATCGTTGGCTTACGTGGCGTGATCGGGAAATGAGTATCTGTGATCTGAGGGTTTCGAGGGATCAGTAACCCTTTCAAGTTACACATTCTCCCCCTATGTGGCAAAAGTGTGACAAAAAGCAGTGACGTAAACCAGCACAGACCTAAAATGCTCTGAAGATGGTAGGGGAGAGCTATAGTTCACCACGTACTATGGATCCGAACGCTGGTCATCTTGTTTATTCCCCATTACTCAACAAAACCAAGGTTATGTCTATTTTTTAGGAATAGGAAATCAAAGCTCAGAAAGGTTAAATAATTCCCAGAAGTTACCCTATTAGGACATACCTGAATTGTGATAGAACCCATCTCTGTCTGACTGAAATTAGGGTGTTCATGAGTATCTTAAGCTCCTCGTGAAAAGGTGATTTAACCAAGCCACAAGACAGCCATGCCCTCAGCAGGCATCTTTTTGACAACAGGCACTACATAATCTCTACAGTTTCCTTGGAGATTTCCCGTTTTCCCATTTATCAGGAGCTTTCTGTGCACTAGACACTAGAATGAGTGATTTATACATTTTATCTAGTTTATTTCCCCTAAAAATTGCATATGCTAGCTGTTTATCCTCATTCACAAGCAAACAACTGGAGTTCAGTGAAGTGGGATTTTTGGTTTTCTTCCCCCAGTATCATAAATACCTGAACACAGAACTCCTGAATTCCAAAGCCCATTCTCATAAACTCTACTCTTTGTTACACCTGCCAATTTAGCGAGAGTATAGTGGTCAGTT
Organism: Ctenomys sociabilis; assembly: GCA_004027165.1. NCBI lineage: Eukaryota > Metazoa > Chordata > Mammalia > Rodentia > Ctenomyidae > Ctenomys > Ctenomys sociabilis. The sequence continues at coordinate 68,921 of PVKA01005478.1, forward strand.
TTTATTGTATAACAAACATCTGAGGCAATAAAGTTATAAAGAGAAAAAGGTTATTTTAGTGCTTTGGAGGACTGAGTCCCTGACTCCATTATTTTGGGCCTGTGGCAGAGCAGTAGAACGGCGGTACAGCCTGGTCCATGTGGCATGCTACTTCATGGCTAGGGAGGAAGAAAGAGAAAGAGATCAACCTTTCACAATCTCATCTTACTGGACAGCCTGAAAACCCAAAGTCCCACTACAACACCATGCTGAGGAAAAACCTTCAACAATATAGGTCTTTTGGGCAACATAAGATCTAAACTATAGCAATGGGAGAATGAATAAACTCACTATATATACCATCACTATATGTTAAGCATATTTTTAAGTTCAGGATGAATTTTTATTTTTAACATTTCTGTGTGACTTAAAATTTTGAAATGATTCCTTAGATTTGATTCAATTCCATCTTGGAATTTTGGGGTTCAATTTCTTACTCATCCTAGATCAGTATTAGAGTCCAGTGAGCAAAAACTTGACTTGGCTTTTATTTTTACAGTGAGGACTTTCCAATCCCTCAGCTTTGAGAGGAAAAACTAGGGTTGGAATTGCTGTTTCTCTTCTCAGATGTCACCTGATACCATAGGAACCATGATAAACATAGGTGAAATCTCAAGCTTTAATCAGAGTACTTCCGAAGCTCTAGAGTATGAGCAAGAGCTGCCATATTCAAAGAATAAAAACAAGACAGCTGAACATATCATGTTCCAGAAAAAAAAAAAATCTGTGGAGTAAGATACTTACAACAAGGAGCAAGGCAGAATTCCCTTGTTTAAACCAGTACAAATGGTGCTGCACCCTTTGGCTGTAGTCAATGCATAAGAGAAGCAGGAGAAGTAGAATGGGAGAGGAAACATACTTTTGCAGGAAGAGCTAGGCAATGGGTATCAGGTACAAGCAAGGCCAGTGCACACCAGCAAGCTTCTTGTGGTGGCAGGCTGGAGCAGCCATCTGAGACTTCACACTCAGCTCTCACCTCTAGGCATGTGAGGATCTCATATATCCAGCTCAGGAGAGGAAAAGGTCTGAGCTTGCTTTAGAGAAGCAAGTTCATCACACAGAAAAAGTTGCAAATAAACTGCAGACATACTACTGCTCCACTCAACAGGGGCCTTGAGGGACAAAGAGGAGAGAAAATTCTTCCAGTAGGCAGAACACTGAAAAATGAACTTGGTCATCCACTGTGTGTGGAAAGGAGACATGACCCAAGAGTAGTAGAGACTAGAGATGAGATCTGATTGCCCCACCAGCTGAGCCTTCAAGATCAGTGAATGTGGTGGTTGAGCATGAAAGGAATGTAGGGTGGAGAGTGCATGAGGAAGATGGTGAGTGTCTTTGTGGCTCTGAGGCCAGATGTTGCAGCAGGAATCAGTGATCCTTCTTGTAATCTTCCACTTCTCAGTTTGTCTCAGAACAGGATGCAATAAAAGTACAAGGGCCAATTGGGAGAAGTATGTCCAACTAGCGCTGAGATGGGCAGAGGTGAGGGCAAAAGAGGACTCTGAAGGAGGACTGGTCCTGGCTTATGGCAGCTACCAGAAAAATCACCTTCAGTGGAAAGATTGGTCTATTTGGCTCAGCTTCAGAACACTACTCCATCCGACAGCATATCCTTCTTATGTGGTCCAAAATGACTGACCATGCTGGCAACGTGAAGGTTAGCCATGCTGGCCCCGTTAAGCAGAACTTTGATGTGCCATACGTGTCATGGATGGGCCCATGGAGCTTGCTAAGGTTTTTTATGGCAACACGGTCATTTGCATACTGTCTCTCTGATTCTGACTCCTTCTTTGTCCTTTTATAGACATCAACCTCAGTTAATATTCTATAATCCCAAATCTGTCTTCTTTTCTGCTTCCTGACATCTAATCTGCTCTGGTGACCATATTTACAATACACTTGTACACATCCAGAAAAATCTCAGGACAAATACATATAAAAACTAATTAGGAGAGAGAAAGGAGAGGATCAGACACAGGGAATGAAGACAGACTTATTTGTCATTACTTTCTCTTTGGGATATATCAAGTTTCTATGGAATGTACAGGTTTAAATGAATTCAACAATAAAAATTTTAAAAATAACCTGGTCTAAAGATTATTAGCGTAGGGCCTGCGAGAGCTCAGCAGACTAAGTGTCTGCTTAGGCAAGTGCAGGGACCAGGGTTCCACCCTCTGCACCACAAGACTGGGGGTGGTGGAGCACGCCTGTAATCCCAGAGCTGGGGAGGCTGAAAAAAGGAGGACACTACGAGTCCAAGCTGTGTAGAGAGACTCAGCACCAAATACATTTTTTTAAAAAGAAAAAAGATTATTAGTATATCTTCTTATTTGCTGTATGACATAAGTTAGCTAGGAAGAAAAACACTGAAGAAGGAAAAACACCAGAGAAGGAGAGAAAAGAGAACATTTGGATCCCACACAAAAACATGCCTTGGTGCCTTCTAATTTCCTCTTTCACTTGCTGCTCTCAGCTCTTAAAAAGCACCTACCTCCAGCCGCAAGAGCCTTCTGCCAAGTTAGCTCTTGCTCTCTCCTCGCCTGCATTGATCTTTTCTTTCATTGTCCAGACTCTAAATATAATTCACTAATTAGTTCGTTGAGTATTTATTAAATACATAGGATGTGTTTACAGTAGAATAATTGTGAGACATATTCTGAGACAAAACTGCATTAAGGTATCCCTGAATGATACAATCATCATCACCATCATCATCATCATTGTATCATCCTTTCCAGTACCAGGGATCAAACTCAGGACCTTGCGCTTGCCAGGCAGGCACTTATGCCACTGAGCTATCTCCCCAGCCCTTGATTAAATGTTAACCAAGACTTTATTTAAAAGAAATACAACTTCAGTGTTGGAAATATATAGAACCTTATGGAGAGAGCTGAAGGTTCTTTCCTTTGCATCATTCTGGTAAACAAGCTGTAGATCTTTAAATTGTGCTGGGTATCTGTGCCTGTTTCTGTCTGTTTGCCTCTGTCTGTTTGCCTCTGTCTGTCTGTCTGAGTGTCTGTCTGTCTGTCTGTCTGTCTGTCTGTCTGTCTGTCTCTCTCTCTCTCTCTCTCTCACACACACACACACACACACACACATCTAAACTGGTACCACATTACTATTTTTAGACAGCATGCACACATTCCATCTGCCGCAGATCTCATCAGCCTTAGCAGTCACATATTCATATTGTGTATACAACTTAGCTCTGGGCTGAATACAGAGGGAACTTGAAAAATGGACACAAGATTCATGGTATGGCCTTTGGGTTGAGGAATCTCTAAGTGCCTCAGCTGTCATCAGCAAACATGAGATGGTGTAAAGAATGTAAGATAGGCCAAGGAATTTTGCAGGTCCCTGGACATCTTGGGACTTCTGGAGACACCCAAAAATTTATACCAGACCTTAAAAGATATTGCCCACTGGAGAGCAAGATAGCCAGAGAATTCTGATCATGTGTCCCTTGTCTTCTGTCCACTCCTATAAAAGCAACACACTTCTCTTTGTTCTTTACAGCAGGTCTTTTCCTTTTCTGCCTGGCACACTAAACTCCATGTTATATTGCCTTTACAGAAGCCTGGTGGTCTCAGCTGTTTTCTCCCACTTACCCTGTATGTTAAATATTACACACTGTTCGGCTGGAATGAGGAAGAAGTGAATATAAATGAATAGCAAAAAAGGTGATAGAAAACATTAACTGACTAGATCACTATAACCAATAAGGTTTTGATGTATGCATGAATTTGTTAATTTTGCAAGAGTATTAATTCAGTACTCATGATTAGTTTGCATTTTCTCTGTTAAAATAGTTGACTAAGGAAGGCAGTTTTAGAGTATGCTTAAAAATAGTTGAGATGATAAAGTTACTGTAAAAATTCATCATGTATAGAGTTAATAATTCTTAAGAGGCTTGGCATGGTAGCACCCACCTGTAATCCAGCACTCAGGAGGCTGAGGCAGGAGGATGGGAACAAGTTCAAGGCCAGCTACATAATGAGTTCAGGACCAGCCTGAGCTACATAGTGAGACCCTACCTCAAAAAAACCAAAGGCAAAATTGTTCTAATTATTTCATTCTTTTTATCTATATTTTTATTTCACATTTTTGGGTTAGTCTCTTTTTTTTTTTTTTAACATTTTTTTAAGCCAGATTCACCATCTTTGAGAATTACTTCAAAGGCTTTCATCACAGCTGACTACAAAAGGAATGGAGCCTTGCTTGAGGGAAGTTCAATTCAGTGCTGCCTGTATAGCCAGTCCCTTGTGCACTGAGAATGTAAATTGGCAAGCAGGTCGAGGCTGGGTCCTGGGCAGAGCCATCTAATGCTCATTCATTCAATTGACAGGCCCCAAAGCTACTTTGACCCACGATGACTGGAGCCCTAGTCTTTCAGCCTTCTTGGATTCTTCATATTCCTGTTTCTCTCTCTCTCTCTCTCTCTCTCTCTCTCTCTCTCTCTCTCTCTCTCTCTCTCTCTCTCTCTCTCTCTCTCTCTCTCTCTCTCTCTCTCTCTCTCTCTCTCTCTCTCTCTCTCTCTCTCTCTCTCTCTCATTTTCATTAAATACAACTAAGTGGCCTCAGACCACATCATCGTGCCATCACTTGGACACGTTAGTCCTCTGTTTTTAGCTTCCCACTGACTCAGGATGAAATTCCAACCCCTGCACCTATACATCCTTACCTAGTCCAATTTCTGCCTGCTTTCCCAGCCCCTACTTCATCCAGGTCTCCACTCAAACATCACCCCCATGGAGGAGCTTTTCATCGCTTATCCACCTAGAAGGGCCTGCATTTTACTCCCTCCCTGGCATACTTTGGTTGTTTGCATTATTTCTTTTTGTACAATGCATTTCAATGGAATGCTAAAGTGTATAACCATTTGTTTATTTGCTTGTTGTCTATTTCACACTGGCCAAACTGCCATAATGACAGCAGGGACATCATCTGTTTAGTTCTCATGATAATACTATTGCCTGAGGTATAGTAGGCACTCAATAAGTTGTAGTGCTCATGGGTCCCCCAAAATGAAACTAGCAGAAAAGAAGGCATATCTGTATTTGCATAAAAATAAGCAGAACTTTAACCAATGTGGAGAAACATGGATCATCATGGGAGAGAGGTTATTTTTTTTTCACAAAAAAAGAAGTGAGACCAAAACTTGTGCTGTCTTCACTATAAATGAAATTACCCAAGGCTCAACAGAACTAAATCTCTTTATCTGTCAAACAAGAAACAAAATATTTCACAGTGGGTTCGGGAGGAAAGAAAATGAGGTTACTCAACCAAAAAGTTTCCAGTTTCTCAGAAAACATAAATTTTATCAATTCTAGGTATTGTTACTACGCCATCTGTCCATGACTGATGAAACAGATATTTGGATTCCATGAATCGAACCACTTGTTAATGTCAGTACTGGGCTCTTCAGACCTTCTAACAGGTGGCTGGCTCCTTTGTTCAACTTCTAGATACCAATACTAAAAAAATAGTTTGTTATGAGATAATACGTTGGTCTCACTACCCAGAAAGTCCTTGTTTTTGTCTAGTGTTTGCTTATTTATTTTCTCAAACTCTGACACTAGAAGTATAATACACAGTGATAAAAACTGAATATTAATGGAGAGGGCAAAGTTGTTCAAAACCTAAAATAAATAAGATGTTCTCTGTCCTCTGTGCTCAGATGACAAGGCTCTGTCCTGGAGGCCATGTGCTGTTGAGGAAAGGCACAACCAGCCAAAGAGACACCAACACACAAGCTCCTAAAGAAAGGAAATATGTATCAGCCAGCCGGCGGCATCCTGTTTCTTGGATTCATGGTCCAACATACCTACCTTTTTGCCTACAGACCCTAAGGTTTCCACCAAACCTTTTGTAATATACAGCATAATTGTGGGCTCTACCCTCACACATACCAATATCAAATGATTTTTTTTTCTCAAGTATCACTCCACAAAGAAAAACTAAATGAAAAATATAGTTAAGTCCTAAGCCTGTTTAATTTTGTTGCCCCAAACCACGCTCTAAAGGCATCTCCATATAATTGCTCACCCAACAGATATTTTCTGCTTATCTATCATGTGCTAAGTCCTGCACCCAGCATTGGGAACAAAGAGGTAACTTTTTTAGGATGTATACTTTTCCTAAGACACCTAGGGCAGAGTTGGAGTGATGAGCTGCAACTCCAGAGATCTCCAATGCAGTTGTATTAGTCAGTGCTTTGAGAGTGATAGAATAGTGGTAAGTTTAAGGATTAGTCAGAACTGGGGACCCAGACATGGCACCACTTCTAATGAACTGTGTACAGGGCATTTCATAACAATAGTAAGATGTGATGTCTTGATTTTTAAAATGGAAAATTGTGATGTTACACCTGGGTTGTGAGACTGCTACCAGAAGTTAGTGAAGTAGCATACCCAAAATACTAGGCACATGACCTGCTCTGTCATAATTTCTTAATCAATTCTAGTGCTTACTTTCATAATTTTGAAATGTGAATAAGGTAACATCTCAGGGCAGGGAGAGCACTTTCAGGTATAGGGGTAAGGAGAGAGTTTTTCCAAGTGGTAACATTTGAGTTGAATCTTCAAAAGTGAATGATATTTAGGCTTATGGTATGTATGAGAAAAAAAGGAGGCCATATTGAGGGAATAGTGAATGGTTGTTTTTGTTTTGTAGCAAAGACAATATGAAGAAGAAAAGCAGAGAAATGATGTTAAGGGAATAGAGTACAGTATATCTGAAGAATCTCGAATACCAAACACAGGAATATGAGCTTATTTCAGGCAGCATGAACATTTCTAAGACACTAACCTTTGGATAAGAGCAGAAAAGAAAAGTATTCTTCAGGAAGATTTAACTAGAAATAAAGGATAAGAATGAAAGTGGATAAAACCAGGTGCAGTAGTTCACATTTGTAATTCCAGCTACTTGGGTGGCTGAAGAATCACAAATTCAAGGCCAGCCTGGGAAACTCAGACCCTGAGGCCCTGAATTCAGGCCACAGCATTGCTGGGGCTAGAAGGGAAGGGAGGTACATCTGAGTCAGTAGAGCTGATTGGAAAGCTTTAGAGATGTCTAGACAGCAGGAGGCACAGACATGCTTTCATCTCCCTGGGATTACTTGCAGCCCACTTATATAGAGTCCTGGAACCTTTACTTGGATAGCTACAAGTAACTTATCTTAGCTTGAGAGTTAAACTGTGTTATTGTCAATCCCTGAACTAGCACCTAACAGAAGAGGCAAGAGCACTTTGATGATCTCTACACAGCAAGCCCATGCTGCACTCAAATAGAAAGACAGGACACGAATCAGTTAGCATTAGCTGTAAAATGATAGCCAGGTCAATTTCCAGTTTTAGGACAAGGAACTCAGGCTATGATTCATATAAACCAACTGCTCTCACCCAGTCATTTATGGGTGGAGTAATTCACAGGTCAACCAGCTCCTTGGGAACATGACATTTGAATAGAGGGTTATTTGATTCATCGTGGATTCTGGTTTTTCGTGGGACCCATGTGCTCTGTCTAGAAAAATCTGGTTGAAGTTACAAAGTGAGAAATCGAACTTAGTGCCACGATAACAGGATGCACCTGTAGATTTTGCAGAATTAGCAGCAGCATTCTCTTCACACCAGTTTGAAAGAACTTCGCCTGTTTGCAAAGTACCAGCCAGAGCAGAGCCTGAAGCATTGTCACATACCGGCCAACCGTGGATGCCTGCCCATCAAGCATGGCCACACTGTCTGTGCAGCCAGTGCCACCCATCTCCCAAGGACTGCAGGCTATGTGCGCTAACATCTCCTGCAGTGCTCTTCATTTATTGTCTCTTTTGGGGACTGCTAATTTGACAGATGCCCTTGCAGTGGGTGGGGGGCTCTTCAGCCTCGGCCTCCCATCCCCACAGATTGATCACTAGTGCTCTGAATACCAGAGTCCCTCTGCATTTGTTTTTGGATCTTCCAAACCAGAGAGCCTTGGCAGAGTGCCTGGATCCTCAATCAGTTCTTATTGAGTTGGATAACACTAAAAAATATAGTAAAAGGCCTATAAACAATGTGAAAAGTAACATCAAACAATAGGCTCTCTACAACCACCCCGATCATTCCAGTGCCACCCTCTAAAAAAATCAAAGGATCATTTTGCTCTCCCAAGTTTGGCCTTGAGGCCACAGTTCAGCTTGTGCCTGTTCTCAGGGAAAGGAGAGTGAGATGGCAGGGAAGCTGCTTTCATGTGGTGCCAGCTGGTAGTGCAGGGCACATCTGATCATGTAAAGGATTTTTGGAGAAGCAAACAGTCATTTCCCTTTTTAAGGGTTTGCTTCCTTCTTTCTTTGGGTAGATGACGTACATCCTCAGAGTATGGACAATATCTTAATTTCTTGGGTATCTCCACAGACCTCAGCATAGTTCTTTGTTTAGTCGTAGGGGCTCAGTCAATGTTTGTGGATGGATTTCTTTTTTTTTTTTTTTTTCTCTGCAAAGCTTTATTCCAGAGGGGCTCAGTCCTTGGCAGGTGCCTACCTCATGGCAGCCAGCATGTTGTTCAGCTCCTCAAGCTTCCTCTTGGCCTACATATGCACCCCTGCCCTTTTCTGGATGAACATGAGGGCATCTTTGTCCTTGGAGACCTTGAGCAGCTCCAGGTTGTACTGCTCATAGGGGGCGAAGCCGCACACCTCCCGGATCATGTCCTACACCAACTTGGTGCATTTGGTGAGGCATCCCCGACTGCAGCTGTGTCTCAGTTTGCTCACATTCTTAGTCACTTTGTGGCCCTTGTTGAGGCCCACAGCCATGGGATAGCAGGAGCCATGGGTACTGTTCTTCAATAGTTGCTGTGACCCAGAGTTCTTGATAGACCCGAAATTCTTCAATCTGATGACTCAAAAGATCCAAATCATGCTCAGATCTGAATTCCACTTTTTCCTTTTCTTGTGTTCCCTGCTGAAGATATGAGCAGAGGTGGGAAAGGCCAGAGGAGCACAGCTGGAAGAAGAGAGAAGCATCCTTACCGTGTACTCAGAGATGGCTGTGCTTAGCATTTAACACATCCTCAGAGCTAACTGAAGTCCAAAACGCATGAACAGAAAATGGAAACTTCCCCTAACATTTTCTGCAATGTTGGAGGGGGCTAACATTGAAAAACAAATTGAAAGTGATTTTAAAAAATTTCTTTTAAGCCCTGCCTTACCTCCTATTTTTTTCACTCCATGTGAGTCCCTGCTCTACGACTCTTCTTCAACTCTATCTCTCATCGTCCATCCATCATTTTTGAAAGTGCAGTTTTTCTCACATTTTGCATTTTTACTTAGCAAATTTATAGTCACCATGTCAAGCATGCCTTGGAGTACTGGTGACAAAAAATTCAACTCAGAGCCTCTCTCAGCAATCCTTAATCTCTAGTACAAAACCCCTGTCACTAATCAGGAGTGTGCAAGCTACGGCACAAGTCGCCAACCGGACCCACCGTTTCTCGCTCTTTACTTCTCTCCTGTGTCTTTCTTCCTTCTCATTCCCTTCTCATTTTTACTTCCGCATTCACTCCTTCTTGAATCATTTCTTTTCCACTCATAGGAGTGTCTGGGTCACTTGGCCTGGAGTCACTACTAAAATGACCACATGGGTAACTGAAGACAAATCAAAAGAAGACTCCTGACTTCTCAGGACCTCACTTTTCTCTCTACTCCTTTATATCCTCCTCCCAGATCTAGACTCTGGGAAACAGCAACTGCTTTTGTTACAAGCAAACTATCATTAATGTTCTGGTGGGAGAGATTGAGGGGTCAAAGCTTTGGATAATAAAAGCCAGAAAATCCAAGATAGCTAAGATAATCGTACTACTAATTTGTCCCTTAAAGCCAACTGTTCCTCATTGTTTTGGGAAAGGAGCAGTTAATTTTTTATCAAATTTGCATGCCTATATCTGGGAATCTGAACAACTACTTTGAAGATAACAATATGCGATATAATAATGATTACTGATTTCCTATCAAAAAGTCCTAAAACAAAGCTCTTCTCTTTAGAGACCACCCACTATAGTAGGAATAGTAGAACAACCCAAGTGAACAACTCCTGTGCATCAAGGCTATCACCTTTCTGCCACACACCTAATGGCAGCCTCCTGTGCCTGGACTTAACTAACTTATTTGTTTATCTCCATTCAGTGAATTCTTCCTTTACCCAAACTCACAGTTTATGTTGTCTGCCTCTTATTCCATATTCAGATATTAAAAATGGTATTTTCCTTTTGAGGATGCTCTGGCACCACGCCTCCATCTCACCCTGATTGCAGCGTCTCCTTCGGGTCCTTGTGATCTCCTGCCCAGACAGATTTTTAGCAGGCCCTACTTCCCCTGCACATTTGCTTTGCCCTGAACATCATTCCAGCTCAAGCTAATAATGGCATCACCTGCACCGTGTCTCACCTCTGTACAGACATCTTCAGTGGCTAAAGATGTATAAAGTGTATACATCTTACTGTGTCCTTCGAGGTCCTCCCTACTTTAGGTCCAACTGACATCTTTTCGCTTAGCTTCCACTATTCATCTACCCAACCTGCCCTCTGGTTGGCTGGTGTCTGTGCTTTGCTCCCTCAGCTACATCCATGCTTCAGGGCAAAGCATAGGTCTTTCCAATTTACATCAGTTCAGTGAGTTTTTCCCTCCTAAATTTCTGTTCATCTTATTATAGTAGATGTTTCCCACCCTGGACTATTACACAGAAAATTGTCTCCATCTTAAGATAGGGCAATCTGGGTCAGCATTTTAGTGTTTAGTATGTTAAGCAGTTTCTTCTGGAAAGTCCCAAGCATTTCTGATAATAGAGTTGAGCAATTTTCCTGATAAACTCTCAACTTCCACAGTTGGCCAAATGACCCTTGAAGAATTCAGTTTCTGAAAAATTTCCTTCTTAAACTAATTTACCTATATTATCTAGATATACTTTTTCATATATATATGACATATATGTATATATGTCATATATATATATATATATATATATATATATATATATATATATATATATATATATATCAGGAACAATTCTTTGAACTATACTGATCAGAAACTACCTCTCTCTAACATGTTTGAAATAAAACTTTAGCCAGAGATATAGCTCAGTGGTATAAGCACCCGCCTGGTAAGTGCAAGAGCCTGAGTTCAATCCCTGCTATACATAAAAAAAGGTAACCTTCCTTCTTAAAAAAAAAAAAAAAAGAAAGAAAAGAAACAAAATTTTGATAGGTGCTCATAAAGAATTTGTCTGAAACTGCTTTACAATATTTTAGGTACACATGGATGAATACCCAGGCAAATTACTGACCATGTTAGGTGACAGAAGTTCAGAGATGTATTGAACATCAGTCTGTTTTAGAGGCCTATATTTTGTCACCATTAACCTAAAAATCTGTGGACCTGCAGAACTTGAAGTGTCCACATCATTCCTGAAGTTGCCTGTATACTTAGTGAGTATATGTTCATGTACATTTTTCCCCCAAGGGAAGAAACTAAAGATTTAGTCAGATTCTCAAAAGGTCCTTAATGCTCCCCCAACAGATTGATAGCCACTAGACTGGAAAAAGAAACATTATTTACATAGTAGATTACAAGATAGTGTGATGAGCATTTTGTGGAGTATATAGAATTAGAAAATGCCTAATGTTCCCTAGCTAAGTGACTATACTAAGTATTTTATAATTTTAATTGCAAACTCATCAAGGGAAGAAGTTTTAATATACAATTGGCCCTACATAACTGTGGATTTTGCATTCATAAATTCAACCAACCATGGACTAAATATATGCAGAAAAAAAATTTCATCCAGGACAATAGTATTCACCTGTAATCCCAGCATTTAGAAGGGTGAGAAAGGAAGATTGTGAGTTTGGGGCTTTTCTGAGCTACAGAACTTAAGAAAATTTGAAGCCAACTATTCCTCATTGTTTTGGGAAAATAGCTTTTAGTAACTTGGCTTCCTGCTTAAGTAGTGTGTGCCATGATCAATCTCATTTAGGCTTCTCCTCTGGATGACCTTCTGTCTCTAGCTGCTCTTACTGAGTTGCTTACTTCCGTACCACATTGCTGAAAGCTTCAGGAAGCTGTCTCAATTCACTTTTCTGACAGGTTTCCCAGTTATCTTATGGACCCCAGAAATCTCACCTTTATCAATAGGAGCTATAGTCTCCACTTTCAGGGAACATATGGATCTCTTCCCTTCTAAATCTGGACAAATCCATTTCCCACTTCTTCTAACAAAATTTCAGGTGATTTTGCAACATATGTCTGAGGGCCTGAGCAAAACAAACAATAGAAAATGAGGGTCACCTGAACCCATCCAACCTAACCTGTCAGGAGTATGTAAAAGTAAAGCTGCAGTGCTTGAGCCAATAGACAGCAAACCCAACCTCTATACTTGGAACTTTCTAAGGTTTTTTTTCCCCTTAAATATGGAAGAATAAGCTTCTATCTCTGCTGCCTTAAAAACTTAGTAAAATCTTTTATTATCAGGATAAACAAGAGGGATACTTTTCTTCAAATAGATAGATCCAGCCAGGGATCCACTCTGGTATTTAAGGACACATAGTGGGCTGAGGGTTTGGAGAGTTCTAGAGGGAGAAAAAAGAGGGCACCAGTGCCACTGACTGTGCCAGAGATCTCTGGTAGGAAAATTGAGCTTCAGAGGGGCTGTAATCCTGGGGATGCACTAAATATGAAACCTAAAATAATGACCACTTTTTTTTTTTTTTGAAATAGTGTCTTCCTATGTAGTTTAGGCTATCCTTTAACTCATTATGTAGTCAGGTTAACCTCAAACTTACAGCAATCTTCCTGCCTCAGCTTCCCATGTGGTGGGATTACAGGTGTGTGCCACCACACCTGGCCGACTGCACTTGTTTTGGGAATAAAGAGATACATTAGTGTCTGTTCTCATTGCAGAGACAAAATACCTGATTCCCAAAGTCAATTATATATATTGGCTCACTATAGAAGTTTCAGTCCACAGTCAGCTGATTCCAAGGCAGGGTAACATGTCAGATAAGCACCACAAAGGAGATATAGTTCATGGTGGATAGCAGACAGCAAAGCAAACAGGGGACCTTAGCAGATTTTTTTCTGTCCATTTTATATTCTATCTAGCCCATTGGGACTAAGGCAGGGCTAAACAAATCAGTGGATGATTTAGTAATCACACATCCATAATCCCAGGATCACACACTCTAGATCCAACCTCCTGTGAAAAAGGCCCACCTAAATCTATATGGGCTTTCGGGAGCATCTAAACATAAGCCATAGCAATTAGGAAACGTATTAATTGTGAGGAAAATCCAGCTACCATTCCTAGCAGATTAGAAAAAGCTTTCCATAAATATCCAATGTTAGATTCAAGAGAAACAGACACAGGATGTCGTGAGTAGGCAAACTCAAGTCCTTGCAGCCACATAAGTGTCATACTGTGTTTTAACTTCCCTCTCTGGAAAACTCTCCTCTGGATCTATCTCCATGATTAGAATAGAGTGAAGCAGTAGTCAGAGATTCTTTACTCTTGCTTTGATGTGTTAATTCCAGGATCAAGTGTTCAAACATAAGTTGTTAATTGTCCCACAGTGTTCTATTCCCTTACTAGGAAGGATTGCCTATTAAAGTTGGGGGTGTTTCTCCAATTCTGTCAAAGGCTTTAGGAATTAAGTACCATCTCCATTCTGCATGGAGACCTCAGTTTGCAGAAATATCAAAAGAGTCAACCAGGCCCTGACTAAACTCTGGCTACACATTGCCCAGAGACTTCGAAGTTGTGGTTCCAATTATTGCCAATAGCACTCACTTATGAGGATTCAAAGCATTGGACTAAATATGGGTCCACTTGAAATGTTTTATGGGAGGTGTTTTGTATCTTCTGATATGGTAGTGGACCCAGAGGCCACAATCTTTTACAATATCTTATTAATCTAGGCCAAGTACAACAGTCTATCCAACTAGGTAGGACCAAAGTCCTGCCAGTTTTTGAGCCAGAGAGACCACCTGATGTCTTCTGTAGAGACCCAACTATTTATTAAAGCTTGAAAAGAAAGGGCTCCTGTAGGCCAATTAAAATCCAAATGGCAGGGTCCCTTTTCAGTGATCCTTGCCACATGTATTGCAGTAAAGGGGACAAAACAGCTGGATTTCTCCATTCTAGAATAAAGCCAGCCCCACTTGAACTGCCTGAGACAAAAAAATCAAACAAAAAAGGAAAACTACTTCTGTGAACCTCTGGAAGATCTGAGGCTCCTCTTCAAAAAGCAAGACTCCCATACTATGCGGGGGAGGGGGGCAAATGAGTAGAGTTAGTAATGTCCCTGATCCACCCTAGCGTACACAGACACCTGTTTGGAGACTTTTGTTTTTAGTAGAATCCATAATGTGGATGATCCTGCTGTGATACAACTCTCAGACTTCCAGTAATCTCTCCAGTGTCCCCCTTTGCCATGCCTTCCTCTCCAAGGGAACACAAGAATAAAATAGCTTAGTAAACTTCTCCCAAATAGTATCATGAAAAAATAATCTCTAACCCCTGATCTATCCAACTCATTTTTAAGATAGACCAGGAAATATTCTGAATTATTCCTCCAGATGCCTTAATCCTCTTTGACCTTACTTCCCTAAAATCTCTGAGTTCCTCTCTTGTCATCCTGTTCCTTATCATATATGTCTCTTGCCCCCTCCACCTAATAGCAAATTTGTCCATTCAAGATTTCACATGATGGTCTAGACCATCATGACTTTCCTGATAAATTTACCTAGCTTTTCCCTTTTAACAGGCAGCTCAACAGTCTCTGTGTTATAGGCAGTAGCCATTTTCTCATTCTTACCAACCTGGCCAGACAGCTACAACATTCTAAGATATACCCAGCAGGAATGACCTACAGCCTCTGCCAGCAGGAAACAGTTATAAGAAGATCCATCTGCATCCCATAATACATTATGAGGATTACATCCCTCAAAGGAAAATGAGGGGAGAGACCCTAGGGCTGGCTCCTGACCACTGTACATAAAACCAGTCAGAAAGTGCTACTTTCAATACATTTCAATCTGTTGCTGTTTTCAGGATGCATCAGAAAAGTATCATTTTCAATTCTTCATATACAACCTTTGGGAAACCAAATGATTCTTAATAGAGCAGTTTAAATCCAGAGCTAAGCCAAGTGAGGTTATGCTAGGACAACTATCTTTTTGTTTTGTTTGCAGAAAGGAGAAAACAATATGAGAATTTCAAATAGAAAATATTCCTTCCCTTATCCTCAGGGTCTCTGTGAGTCTGTTCACCATCACACTCTTACCCTCTAGAGCAATGAATGTACATCCTCAGAACCTCAAAGGAGAAGGAGATCAGGAAGAAAAGGAGGAGGAGGAAGAAAGGAAGGATAAGGAGGAGGAAAAAGAAGGAGGAGGACAAGGAGAGCAGGAGGAAAAAGAAAAGGAAGAAGGAAAGGAAGAGAAGACAAAGAAAATAGGAAGAAGGAGAAAGAGGGAGAAATAAAATATGCCTGTGTTGTGGCACACTCCTATAATCCAGCACTCAGGAGGCTAAGGCAGGAGAATCACTATAAATTGGAAACCAGCATAAGTTACATAATGAGTTCAAAGCCAGCTAGAACTATATAATGAGACTATGTCCCCCAACACAAGGCAAAATCAAACAAATAACAAAAACAAAGCAAACTAGAAATGCTTGAGTTGGTGGATTTAATGATAGTAACGCACCAATCATATTTTCTGATTTTAATGTTGATGGTTATATTGTCTTGTTGTTAGAGAATATGCTCACTTGTAGGAAGCTGAAGTGTTTGAGAGTGATAGAATACTAACCACTTTCAAATAGTTTAGGAAGAAAAGTTATCTGTGTTACTCTCCCAATTTCTGTGTAAATTTTTTAAACTTTATACTGGTAATGGTAGCTAGAAAGTTCTTTAACTTAATACCTGGGACAGACTTTAGGGATAGTAAGAATTGCTGTCAGAAGCAAGGGCAAGTGTTCCCAGCAATGAAGTTATCTGGAATCTTAACAGAGCATATTATCACATTTTTAAGTACTCCATTCTTCAGAAGGGAACAGATCACATTCCCCCACACCCCTAATTCCAGTACTTGGCCTGAGCCCACTCCGTGGATTTTCACAGTGGCAAGTCTCTTCTCAGTAGTAGTCAGTTGTCTTTCTGGGACAGTTACGGGTAAGGCAGAGCATCTTTCAACCATGAGTTGCATGGCTTCCCAGGTGGTCTTTTTTGTCAGTGTCTTCTTGCTTTCTAACATCTTAAAAACTGTATCTTTACTTGCAAATACATGATTAATAATGGGAATGAATTTCCAGGCTGTAAAACATAGTCGGTCATTTCATGAAAACCAGGAAAGAGCTCTGGTAAATAAATAAGCAAGACTGAATTTTACTCCCCTAAAAATCTGAAGTTCAGAACCAATTTCCATATCTAGTAGGATCATTCAAGAGAAAAGTTTCCAGGCCCTGTATCAAAATATCTCATAAAATCATTAGACAAAGATAAATTAGATAGAAATCAATAAGTAGTGAGAAAGGAATAGGACCCTTGAGGAAATCAGTGTGCAAAATGAAAACACATCAAAACTGGCTAGAGATAAAATCTGAAGAGGGCCTCAAGTTGAGAAGCTTCCTACAGCAGCAAGTGATGATACTGTAAATTAGCACTGTGCGGTCCAGTGGGTCCAGATGAGCATCGGACTTAAAGTAACCAGAACATCTGGATCCACACTCGTTTTTGTTCTAAGATTGCCTTCATTCTTTTCCCATATGCTTACATGACTCATTTTCCTGATGGATCAGTATTAACTAAGTGACTATACTTGCAATCCTATAGGTTGATCATAGTTTGACCCATGTGATTTTGCTGCATAAATTATCCTGACAAAGAGTCTCAGTAGCCACCCACTCAGGACTCCTCTTGGAAATTTAGGAGCTATTCTTATTCTAGTAAAACTCTCCTAATTTCCTCCTTTGATTCTCCACTTAATTCCTCCGCGTTGTGACACCCCAAACTCGGCACATCTGACATCTAACAGATTGAGTTTTTTGTTGTTTGATTTTTACCATGTCAAAATGACTTGTGGAACCTCAGACACCATGATGAAATGATTTTGGCTAGTACCAGTTATAAATCTTAGAAAACTATTAATGAATTCTGAGTACCACTCAGCTGTTTTCTTCTTAATAGTCTGAGCAGCCCAGCCCCAAAGCCTGCTAGACTTTTGAACAGATCCAGAGTCAGATCACTAATGCCTGTCTATGGTCCACGCTGTCTTCCACACTTTTATGACTTTATTGCTCTGTCCCTTGTGACTCCTGCTGGCTCTTCAGGGAGCTGAAAAACTGGCGTGGGGGGGGGGTTGGGGGGTAGGGGGGGGTAGGACTCAGCTTACAAAACAGTAAACGAGACCACTGCTAAGAAGTGCTTGCTCACCTCTCCAACAAAAGCAGGGGAATCTCCCTTTCCTTTCTT
The DNA here is from genome assembly GCA_004027165.1 of Ctenomys sociabilis. NCBI lineage: Eukaryota > Metazoa > Chordata > Mammalia > Rodentia > Ctenomyidae > Ctenomys > Ctenomys sociabilis. The sequence continues at coordinate 86,462 of PVKA01005478.1, forward strand.
GGGGGAAGCTTAATAAATATTCAGAATGAAGCTGAATCCTTCTCACCAACCCCAGCCCACACCTCCCAGCAGATGAACTTGAAAAAAAAAACCCTGGTTTGAAAAAATTACCACAAACTATATTGTCATCAAAAAAAACCCTTCCTATATTTGAGATCAGAGAACAGAGTGGTAGCACAGTTTCCTGGCTGAGCGCCCCGTGTAACACTTAAAGAGAGCTCTCTTGATTGTCACAGACACTGGATGGACTGGCCAAGATGACAGCCCACGAGAACTGATCCTTCTCTTTGGTGTTCTTCTAGAGCCATGTGAGACAGAGGCTAAGAGCAAACGGCAGAGAACACCACCTGTGTACTGTCCTAAGCTGATCCAAGCGCCAGGAAGATGGAGCCACGCTTGCTGACATGGGGATTACTCACATTCATCGTGGTACCAGGCCACATGACAGGTAAGGGGCCATGAATCTTGGGCAAGCTCGTGATGTTCCTTCCCAGGCTCAGAAGCAGAAGGGGCTCAAAGGAGAATATCCTGAGAAAGACACTGAATTTTGCCTATGGCCTCATTGTGTGCCTCAGAGGACCCTAATCTATAAAGCACTGAACGAGGCTCTCATTTTATTTATTTATTTATTTATTTATTTATTTATTTATTTATTTATTTATTTTTTGTCTTTTTGAGACAGGGTCTCGCTGTACAGTTCAGGCTGGCCTTAAGCTCACTTTGTAGCTCAGGCTGGTCTCGAACTCATAACAATTCTCCTGCCTCAGCCTCCCGAGTGCTGGGATTACAGGCATGCGCCACCACGCCCGGCAAGGCTCTCATATTATAAAGATACCCTTGGCAGTTAATCCATGGAAGAACAGAGTTTAGTTTTCTCTGCAGCACCCCTTTCTACCTTCTCAAATGGCAGTGTAATATCAAAGGCTCTTATGTGTCTAAGTCCATGGTAATTGGCCCAAGACATCAGTGACTCATTTATAGGATATTTAACATTTCAGAGAAAAGTAAGCTTTAAGGATGGATTCACAGACTCTAAAAATAATACCTAGAAAATTTCTTGCAAGTTCAACTTTACAGAAACTTTAAAAAATATCAACATACTTTCAGAACATTAGTTTTTCTGCATCTCTGTTTATATATGATGTGAATGTGTATAAAAAAAGTGCCTATATATGCTGATGTTCTCATCCTGGGTTTCCTCAGATATTTGAAGAAATAAAATTCACTTAGTTAATACCTCAAACCCTCCTTCCTAATTGTGGATTTTCTAATATCTTCACAACCCTGGAAAATAGATAAGTTTTAACAGTATACATTTTTAAAAGTCTATAATATCATATACTTAATTTCTAGAAATAGACTCCTGATTGGTTGCAGGAAAAAATGTTAGGAAGAGAAAAATGGCTATTGTGGGTGGCTTTCCTCACAATCTGCACCCCTATTTCTCCAGGGTGTTCTTTCATCTTGCATTTTCCCCTTTAACTCATCCCAAGCTTGCTCTGCAGAGCTAGTTCTTTCCGTTACTCTTTACCTTTACTTTCTCAAATAAACCTTGTCACTGTTTTTTAAAAAAGGAAGAAAAGTTGCATACAAACGTTTATTTGATTGTTGGGGAAGTGGCTACTTGAGTTGGGTGCTTTGCTGACCCACTTACAGGAGCTTGCTTCCTTTGGAGTAAGGGAGTAATGGTTTTAGCATGATTCTTTCTCAGCAGGGTCTTTGTCAGGTTGGTCCAAGCTAGAACAGCAAAAACTTGGAATCAATCATGTCCTATTGCTGGTAACAGATTTCTAGACAACTTGTGTTATTACTAGCCATAAATGATCTAACTGAGGATTACAACGATTTTGGAGACAAAAGAGTAAGTGAGATATCATGCGGATATTTTCACTCAGTCCTGCAAAAAAAATTTTTTTTGCAGAACCAGGGATTGAACTCAGACCCTTGGGAAGCACTTATTCCACTGAGCCATCTCCCCGGTCCCGCAAAATTCTATTGAATACATCTTAACTTCCTTTTCAGCACTATAGGAAATAAAAATACGAACGTAACACGGTGCTGACCCTTAAAAAACTTTCTATCTCACAAGGAGGAGAGAAGCATAGGTAGACTAACAGTAATGCAAGATGGCTTATGATGCCTTCTACAGGACTCTGGTTCTGACAGAGAAGGCATTGGGATGGTGACAGGTGAACAGGGCCTCAAGGGACAGGGATATTTCTGTAACTGTAGGTTCCAAATAGAGATGACATACAAAGGCTCAGACAACAATTAGAGGAAAACAGGTGGCCTGCTGCGTTCTCTGCACCAAATAGGGATGTGAGGATATCATGAATTAATAATTAAATGGCAAAATTGCCTGTCGTAGCACACACCTGTAACCCCAGCACTTGGAAAGCTGATAAAGAAGAACCCAAAACCCAGAACCATGCAAGTCCTGACAGGGCCAGAGCTTCTTGGCCTATGCCCTTTTTTGCACTGCCAAGAAGGTCAGAGGTTACTCTGGCTTAGAGTGGAGGGAGATGAGATCAGGTGCTTGGAAATAGGTTGTGTAGCTCTTCAAATAGCTCAGAGTCAAAAAAGAGAATAAAATGGATTGAGTTTATGGCACCAATAGATAGTGCAGGAATCATTCACTCCAGGGGAAGAAATAACCTCATTTCAGATTTTCTCCTCTAAGAGGAATCTAACCTCAAAAAAACTAAGACTTTTTTAAGCCTTAGGGATGGGAGACCTCTTTTAAAAAAACTCAAGTGAACAATCAAGAGATACAATTTCTAGCTGATTCATACAGCAGATTTTTCATTCTGAAAATTTCCAAAGCCACCATTTAAAATTGTGATGAGGTCCAGGGGATGTATTAGTCAATTTGAGTGTTTTTATTCTCTGTATTACTTGGTCCTGGGATGTGGTTAAAAAGAGAATTCTCCTGATGTTACCACCACAGCACATTATTAAAGGCATCTTTCTCAGAACTATGGAAATTCTGAGTGTTTACATGTCTCTTAATCATCTCTCTTTTATTCTAGGAATTCTATGATCAAATCTTTATCTCCTAGACTCAAAAAAGTACAGAAAGCCATTATGGTGGTATGTTTGTCTAATTATCCCTTCTTATAAGGACTTTTGCCCATGCTGCAGTTTACCACCTATGTTTTACACTTCACATTTAATCCTTGAGTTGCTGTAGATCCCCCAAACTTATTGCTAGTGTTTTTGCTTCCTCAAGCCAAACTTGAAATGGTAGGATTTTAGAATGCATTGGGAGTACCTTATAAAACAGCCACTACTTTCTTTAAAATAGTGTGTCTTGGGGGGCTGGGGAGATGGCACAGTAGAATAAGCACTCGCCTGGCAAGCACAAGGGCCTCAGTTCAATCTCCAGTTCTGCCAAAAAAAAAAAAAATAGTGTATCTTATGTATGCAGTTTAATATACTGTCTGTACATATGCTCTCTTTTAGACTTGAGAACTGAAAGAAAAAGAATCAGTTCTACAGTTTGGTACAAAACCATTGATTTCACCGATGAATCAGAGATGCTAGTGAAGAATGGTTAATGTACTCTACAGCTCCACCATGCCACTCATTACAGGGATTCCTTGAATTTATTTGGCTAGGGCTGCGAAGATAGCTCAGTGGTCTAACCGCCTGTCTGGGAAGGGCAAGGACCTAGGTTCAATCCCCAGTACTGCATGCTATGCCAGTCCTGCACCATGCCAGTCACCGAAACCAGCTGTAGAGGTGCATGTCTGTAATCCCAACACTGGGAAGGCTGAGACAGAAAGATCACTATGAATTTGAGCTATATAGCAAGACCTGTTA
>PVKA01005479.1:0-61667 GCA_004027165.1 Ctenomys sociabilis
AGGAAGGAAGGAAGGAAGGAAGGAAGGAAGGAAGGAAGGAAGGAAGGAAGGAAGGAAAACATCAGAATTAGACTGTGCATTCTGGGATTTAGGATGACCTTGTGCCAGACTGGTGTCTTGACGAGAGCTGCTATCTGAGCCCGTGTGGCTGCCAGTGGCAGTGGCACTGTACTTCCCTTGTACTTCGCTGCCCTCCCATCTGCAGCAATGCAGAGGTAGGGGCTGCTTGGTCTTCCCTGCAGAGCATCTGTGCCTGTTCTGCCTGACAGAGGAATCAAGAAAAACTGCAGTGAATGTGGAGAAGCCCGAGGAAGGCAGGAGAAGAAAGCAATCAAAGGAGAAAAGGAAGACATGCAAGGAAGGGGATCTTAGAAGGCAAAGAGGAGCAAGGGGAAGTTCATAAGGAGTGAAGAAGAAAAAAAGACGAAAGGAAAAGGCAGGGGGAAAGGCTGGCGAGGGAGCTCGGTGGACTAGCTCAGTGGACTAAGTGCCTGCTGAGGCTAGCGGGCGGGCGTGACGCGCAAGCCTGTAACTCTAGTGCTGGGGAGGCTGAAAGCAGGAGAATCACTGCAAGTCCAAGCTGCATAGTCAGACCCTGTACAAAAAAAAAAAAAAGAAAAATGCAGGGAAACCAGAAGAAATGAAGGATGAAAAGAGAGAAGGAAAAAAGAGAGAGAGAGAGAGAGAAGGCAGCAGCGAAGGAAGCAAGAGAGGGAGGGATGAGGACCCTGGGTCACCGGGAGACATCTTTCCTCACAGCGGACGCCTTATCGCAGCGCCCTGTCTCCCCAGCTGCTTGTCGGGCTAGGAGTAGTCTAGTGCCTGGAACGAGCTGTCAGTGTCTTGCGTGCATGGATCCCATCTGGTCCCGACCGGACCACGAAGCTCAGCCTCCTGCCAGCCTTGGACCACAGGGCACCTCTGACCCCAGCTGTCCACCAGGCAGACAAGGGGTGGCACCCCCTTCCTCCCAGCTCAAGCCAGGGGTGGAAAAGAATTTGTTCCTCTCCCAACTCAAAAGCAAAGTGAATCAGAGAGTCTCCCTCGCCAGTCTTCTCACTGCTTTTTCCCTGAGGGTTTCTTCTTGCAGCTTGCTTTTCCTGGAGGAAGAAACACTGATTCTTTCAAATGAAGAAATGAGGAGGGAGAAGAGGAAGGATCAGGAGAAGGAAAGGAGGGAGAGGCCAGAGAGAGAAGGGGAAAGAACGAGGGCAGACCGACATCCTCCTCTCTCCATACCTGATACAGCTCCTTGCACAAGCAAGACGCTGCCTGTAGAAACTTCACCCCACATAAAGATCTTTTACATGTTCGTTTTTCTTTTTTTTTTTTTTTTTTTTGCTTTTGTTCTGTGCAGGGTCTCACTATGCAGCTCGGACTCCTAGTGATCCTCCTGATTTCTGCTTCCCTAGTGCTGGGATTACAGGCGTGCACTCCCACGCCCAGACTCCATCGCCAGCTCAGTGCACTAGGCAGTAGGGGGTCAGCACGGCATGCAGTGTCAGGGATTGAACCCTGGGCCCTGTGCTTACATAAGCAAATGCTTAGTCTGCTGAGCTATACCACTGGCCTTTACATGTTCCTTTTATACCTTTTCTTTACCATTTTTCTGTTCTTTTTTTTTTTTTTTGAGAAATTAGTTTAATCTGAAAGTGCTATAAGGAAAGTAAAGTCAGCCTCCTGAGAGAAGCACTGTCATATCTGAAGATCTCAGAAGAAAGCTCACTCACTAGCACAAGCACGCTAGCACTTGGGAGAGGCAGGTGAGGGGAGCACAAAGCTTCACAAGCACCTCATGCATTCCTGATCCTTGGCTCTGACCTGCCCCCCTCTGCCTGCTCCTCTTGGGGGGTCTGCACCCAGCCCTCAGTTCACTCCACCATCACCCATCAGCACCACGAAGCAGCAGGCATCACTCACCTGCCTCGTCCTGGAACCTACAGAGAAAATGTGGGCAAGAATCAGAAAGAGCAGCAGAAACAAACAGTGTGACTACCAAACTTGCACTGCAGACAGAGTAGATTAGTGGATGGCTTTGAGGGAAATGTGAGAACGCAAAAGAAGACTGAGTCCATGTGGGCAGAGTAAGCTGTGGGGCCTTGGACACGACAGAGGAAGCTTCGTCAGTCTCTCTTCCGATGTCTAAGTCAGTCTCCCAAGGAGCCCGAACAGCTGCAGAAGCCTTCATCAGAAGCAGGAGCTTTGAAACAACTGATGAGAGTCTGAGGAGCCATTCTCAGCAATGGGGAACCCTCACAGACTGTGTGGTAATAAGAAACCGAACATCAAGCATTCCAGGGCCTTTGGGTTTGTCACGTCTGCCACTGTGGAGGAAGTGGATGCAGCCACGAATGCAAGGCCACACAAAGTGGATGGAAGAGCTGTGGAACCAAAGAGAGCTGTCTCAAGAGAAGGTTCTCAAAGACCAGGTGCCCACTTAATAATGAAGAAGATGTTTGTTGGTGGCATTAAAGAAGATACTGAAGAACATCACCTACGAGATCATTTTGAACAATGTTTGGAAAAAATAGAAGTGATTGAAATTATGACCGACTGAGGCAATGGAAAGAAGAGGGGCTTTGCTTTTGATGACCATGATTCTGTGGATAAGATTGTCGTTCAAAAATACCACACTGTGAATGGCCACAACTGTGAAGTAAGGAAAGCCCTGCCGAAGCAGGAGACGGCCAGTGCTTCATCTAGCCAAAGAGGTTGAAGTGGTTCTGAAAATTCTGGTGGTGGTCATGGAGGTAGTTTCTGTGGCAATGACAGTTTTGGTTGAGGAGGAAACGTCAGTGGTTGAGATAGCTTTGGTGGCAGCCGTGGTGAGGGTGGATATGGTGGCAGTGGAGATGGCTACAATGGATTTGGCAATGATGGAAGCAATTATGGAGATGGTGGAAGCTATAATGAATTTGGCAATTACAACAGTCAGTCTTCAAGTTTTGGACCCATGAAGGGAGGAAACTTCGGAGGCAGAAGCTCTGGGCCCTGTGGTGGTGGAGACCAATATTTTACCAAACCACGAAATCAAGGTGGCTATGGTGGCTCCAGCAGCAGCAGCAGCAGCTATGGCAGTGGCAGAAAGTTTTAAACACTTCTGGGAAACAAAGCTTAGCAGGAGAGGAGAGCAAGGGAAGTGACAGGGAAGCTACAGGCTACAGCAGATCTGTGGACTCAGCTAAGCACAGTGTAGCAGAGCCCGGCTGCTACAAAGAAGACGTGTTCTAGACAATGCTCATGCATATGGGCAAAAAACTCGAGGACTGTATTTGTGACTAATTGTATAAGAGGTTATTTTAGTTTCTGTTCTCTGGAAAGTGTAAAGCATTCCAACAAAGGGTTTTAATGCAGACCTTTTTTTGCACTCATGCTGTTGATTGCTAAATGTAATAGTGTGATTGTGGTGCTGCATAAATGTGTCTTTAAAAAAAATAAGCTGTGGTTCTTGGCTCATTTCTCATTGGACATTTTAGACCCAGTAGCACTCTGAGGTTTAAAAAGGGCCCAATCATTATGGGATGGGATGGGATGGGATGGGATGGGATGGGATGGGATGGGATGGGATGGGATGGGATGGGATAGCGTGGCATGGCATAGAATGGCATGGGATATGATGGGATGAACAGGATGGGATGGGATGGAAGGGGATGGTAAGCAAAGGGATGTGAAGGGATGTGATGGGATGGTACGACATGGCATGGGGTGGAATGGAAAGGGTTGGTATGGCATGGGATAGGATGGAATGGAGTGAGGTTGGGTGAGATTGGAAGAGATAGCATGGGATGGGATGGGAAGGGATGGGATGGCATGTGATGGGATGGGATGGGAAAGGAAGGGAAAAGATGGGGTAGGATAGCATGAGATGACAGGGGATGGGATGGCATGGCATGGCATGGGATGGGCAGGGAAGATGTGGTATGGGAAGAGATGGGATGAGAGGATGGTATGGCATAAAATAGTATGGATGGGATGGGATGGGAAGGGATAGAATAGGAAGGGAAGGCATAGGGTAGATGAAATGTTAAAAAGAAAAAGGATCTCTTTCTTACATAGTTCATGAAATTTAAGCAGGGCTGCTCTGGTGATGCTGTGTGTGTTCCTTCATCAGGACTGAGATAGCACCTTCCGGGAGACTGGAAATTCACACGTTTGTTCTCTCCCAGGAGCAGAACTCAATCACTGGTGCTGTGTTGTTGAAACAGACTTCTCCGAGGTCCAGCTGAAATCCCTGCAAACAGGGCCTTTACGAGTGCACCTGCCTGGTCCAGGCCACTCGAAGTAATCTGAGACACACTTCAAAGGCAAACAAGGGCCCTTCAACAATTGCCTTAGGGAAGAGCAGAGGTGTCACCCTGAGACTCCAGCCTCTCTGCCTGTGATTCCGGGGGCTCAGCCCTGCAGACCAGCACTGCCTTCACCGGTCCTTCTACCTGACTCTTCTGAAAACCAGCGTGTGCATCCCTGCCCAACCGCATCTGAGGGGAGCAGTGGTCCTTGTTCTTTTAAAAAACAAAAATCCACTTTACTGGTCCATCCGTACAGCAGAAAATCCCAAGTTACTGCTGAAGCTGGTTAGAGGTTACCAAAGCTGGACACTGTGAATGATTGACATTTCCCCCTAGAAGACAGAAAGTAAAATTATCCAGAGCCAACAGAGTTCTTCAGTGTGTAAGTAAGTGGCATTGTACCACGCGCATAAGCCGCCTCAGCATCTCAGCCGACTTCCGGCCTTGGGTAGCTTTCTGTGCCCACTGTGGGGCTGCCCATCCTTTGAGTCAATAGCCACTTCCGGAGTAGGGAGTGGGGAGGCCTGTGAGGAAACTCTCAAGACGCCCACTGTGGAGGTCAGAGGACTGAGGAGAGGTCCCCCAGAGTTATTTCAGGGTTGTTCTGTTGTGACAAAGGCACTCATTTAATTGGGCCACCCATGGAAACAGGATGTAGAGACAAGCAAGTTTATTGGGGGCCAGGGGTGGGTACCCAGCACATGACTGAGGGCTGACACTGAAGGACAGGAGGAGAGAATACTCATCCAGTTGTGGTCCTGGGCTGGTTGGGGGGAGGTGTTGCCAAGATCCAGTGCAGCTACAGAAACCCCGCAAAGCATGGGCTTAGCTTGTAACAGAGGATCAAGGGAGCTAACTATGACAACATTCACAAGAAGCAAACTTAAGGAAACAGAAACTGAAGCTGTAAAATGGTACCGTAACACCAAATGGTGTGACTTAGTTTTCTTTCTTGTATGGACTCAAGTTCCAAAAGCCACACTTCTTGTTTTTTAGTTTCCCGAAGTCACAGAATGACCCAACCCACTGAAGCAGCAAGAGAAGCAACCAGCCGCCCAGAATGTCACTTCCTGTGGACCAAACCATGGCAGGCAAGCAGGGCTATAATTTTGCACATTGGCATGGTTTGAGTGGTGGAGGTCAGGTCCTGAGCATGATCATATTAGGAAGTGGTGGGAACTTAAAGAAGGAGCTGCACACACCGTTAGGTCACTGGGACGTGGGCCTTGAGATGGGATGACCTAGCGCTCATGACACGCCAGTTGGCTCCTCAAGTGAATTGTTATAAAAGAACAACTGGGCATGTAACTCAGAAATGGAGCACTTGATTGGCACATGTAGGGCTCTGAGTTCAGTCTCCAGTGCCCACCATAAACACAAAAATAAGCAAAATAGCAAAAACATAAAACAAGTCCCCCGTCCCCCAAAAAGAAACCCTTCAAAAACAGGGACAAGGAATAGTAGCTGAGAAGTACTGTGCCTGTGTGACACACCCAGGCCATGGATCCAATTCAGGAAGAAGGACGGGGGGGGGGGGTGAAAGAAAGGAAGGGAGGGAGGGAGAGAAAGAGGGAAGGAAGGGAGGAAGGAGATCAAAGAGCAAGGCTGGCCCTGTCCTCTCGCCTCCCAGCTGTCCGGCCATGTGACTCCTTGCCATGCATGACCCATAGGCCACGAGATGCTGTGATCGTCACCAGAGGCTGAATTCATGGCGCTAAGCTTGTCTTTCTGTCCAGCCTCAGCCATTTTGTTACAGTGACAGAAAATGAATGAATACACAAAATTTCTTAAAAATAAGAAATAGATTTTTATGTGTGTAATACAAGGTACAGTGGACTCATAGTGATGCTCCTGTTTCCAGCCTCCCAAGCACTGGGATTGCAAGCGCACGCCACCATACCCAGCCTTATTTATGTCAACTAATAGACCAATATTGTTACATTTGTATTCACTGTGCCTCATGCTTTATTCAGATTTCCTGAGTTTTCACCTTAATTTTTCCCTTTTTTTTTTTTTGGATACCAGCTTCAGCGTCATGTCTTCTTAGTCTCTTGTCTGTTATAATTTTTCAAGCTCTCCCTATTTTAAGAGCCATCAGGAATTTTGCATCATCCCTCTGTGGAGTTTCCCTGGTCTCTTCTCACAGTGAGCCAGGGTTGTGGTTCCTGGGATGGAACACCAGACAGGTAAAGCTCCATCCCACCTATCCTGCCCAGGTCCGGCTGCCCGCACCCCTGACGAGTCGTTGCTGACCTCGATCCCAGCAGAGGAGCTCCTCGTCCGTCTGCTTCATTGTGAAGCTGTTCTTTTCTCCTTTTCTCCACATCCTGATCTTTGGAAAGAAATCACTATGCCCAGCTCACACCTGTGTGTGTGTGTGTGTGTGTGTGTGTGTGCGTGTGTGCGTACCTGTTTGTCTGTCTGTCTGTCTGTCTCCCTAAGGGTTAAGCGTCTACAGAGACCATCTGGAATTATCATGCACAGGAAAAGCCAACCTCCCCAACTTATTTATTTACCTACTTAGCCATTCATGTCAGTGTGGACTCAGTTGTTTTAAACTTGAGGTTACAATTCAGTGCCATTTTTTTTATTGTGCAACTTGTCCCATCATTGGCCACTGGGAGCCTTCCCAGTTGGCTCCTGTGACCCACTGACCAATCCTCCTCCATCCATGTAGGATAGAGAGAAGCAGTTCCCTGCTGCCCAGCTGCACACGGGCCCTGGCTCCTCTTGGGGCATCCCTGGCCCAGTCCTGTTTCTCTAGGGAGCTCTGGGTCCTTCTGCAGGAGCAAGGTGCTCGGAACCCGGAGCTGAAGGCCAGGTGCACTGCTTGGTGTGTTTTTTGCTGTTTTTGGTTCACTGTGGTTCTTAGGGTTTTAGAACCTGGTAACTTTCAGGGCTCCTCTTGCCACCTTCCCAGCTCTGGGTGTAACTTACAGAGAAAATATTATTTGTGGCTGTACAAAGCCACCTGTTTATGCACTATGATGTAAGGAAGGTGACCAAATACCCCTTGTGTTACTTTATTTAACTCATTGCAATAAACATTCAGGAATACAAAAAACTAATATATTAATATATCCCCTTAATAATTCTAAATTAAAAACTAAAAGCCAAGTAAAGATCAAGAATCCCAGCTAAATTCATCTCTGCTGGAGCAACGTCGGGCATTCAGCTGCATCCAGTGAGAGAAACGAGGTTTGCTGCCACTTGCGCACACCTCCTCCTGCCGTCTTCTCATCCTGATTTCTCGTTTTCCTCCAAAGGCAGGGGCATGCGGTCACGCACGCTGAGGCGCACACAGCGTGATTTGGAGGTCTCCCTTGGCTTCACACATTGAGCATGAGGACTAGACCCCTGGGGACCCAGCCCTGTGGCCTGTGGCACAAGATCAAGCATCACTCCCAGAGGGGGGCCTCCAGGCTGCATCCCCACCCCACCCCCCAAGAGCCTGGGACTCCTCCTAGACTGCCTTCAAGCACCGGGCTGCTAGGACTCCCGCTCCCATTAGACTGAAGCTCATTTTCAGGGCCTCAGTGGATTCCTCTGGTCCTCTCCCAAGAGCAGACCTGCGGAGAATGAGGGAGTCCCGGGATGCTGAGAGCATTTTCTTCAACAGTAATGGAGCAGAGGTGGGAGGGCCACCCCATGAGTGTGTGAGCCTGCAGGTGCCCGAGCCATCCGGAGGGAAAAGCAGGAGAAACAGGGCAGGGCTTTCATTTGGCCCCTGAGATCCGGCCCAATACCCACCACAGGTGGGCAGACCCGCTCCCCACTGTGACCAAGGCAGCAACAGGGACAACCCGGTGTGAAACCTTCCCATCTTTTTCTGAATAAACACAAATAAACATATACGGAAAGAGTTCTTCCTTTTTTCTGTGTCACTTTATTTTTTACAAAACTGGCATTGTCATACTGTCATCTCTCCTCTCTCTTTACTGACTTCATGATGTGCCACCTACCATATGAATGCATATTCCTTTCAGATGGTACATTCAGTGTTTCTCTCACCCACTTCTCACCTCAAAAAAAAAAAAAAAAAAAAAAAAGGCTAACATAACCTTTAACCCTAAGGTCTTATACGCTGTGGTTTTGTTTTGTAAGCTATGACTTGGATTCCTAGAAACAGGATTAGTGGTTCAATTAAAAGACAGAAACATTTCTTATATGGACGCTTCTAACCTACTTGGGAAACATTTGTGAGCTCTCATACGCCACTGGCAAGGGGGAGGGCTCTTCCTGACACCCTCCCAGCTCTGGGTGTAGTGGGCTGTTTTAAATTTCGGACACTGAAGGGGTAAAATCCCAACACCTGGTTAATTTCGTGTCAGTCCTGACTGTAGTCACTGCTCCTCTTGCAAACACTCTGGCATGTGGATTTCCTCTTCTGTTCTTCCCAGCCCCAGACCCAGTGCTGAGGCTTGAACCCAGAGCCTTCACACTGAGCTACAAGTTCTCTTCTTTTTTTAATTTTTTTTTTTTTTTTTTTTTTTTTTACTTTAAGATAGGCTCTTACTAAGTTACCAAGTTGCCCAGGCTAGGCCCAAATCCTTTGCTTGTTTTTGTTCAGATGTTGGGGTTAGTCTTTCAATAAAGTCACACCTAGTCTACCCTGGACTGTTTTAGGTTATGGCTGCTGGCAAATTCTCTCTTTTGATTAAACCCATTGGATTGTCTCATCAACTTGCAACTGAAGAAATCATACTGAAGCTCAGGACAAAGTCCTGAAGAAGTTGGGTCCTTCAAGCACAGGAAAGTAGGAGACTTTAGACTTCTTCATGAAAAAACTGAGAGGCACACAGACCACCTGCAGCTTGAATTAATCTGGAAACTCTAGAAGTTTCTTCAAGTGACAAAGGAAATGGTTTCTTTGCTCAGCTGGAGAACATTCTGATAATATAATGATTTCATCAGCATTTCCTCAGATGTACTGCAATCTGACAAAGCATTTGGGTGATATGTTGTAAACGTCTTCTTTACATGAAGTGATGGGGAAATCTACAAAAGTCAGGAAGAATTACACTGGGATGGGGATGTGTGATTCAGGAGAAGCAGGCACAGGAGGTGAGGTTTATCCTAAAAACCACTCTACAAGCCATAGTGCTCACAACGTAAGTGCTTGGGGACCAGAAATACAGACATCTGTGGGCAGGACAGAGATGGGCAGAGTGGGCAGTGAGTTTCCACACTGCAGTATTAGAGTTGCCCATGAAGAGATGGAAGCCAAAAATAAGAAAAGGTGAACCTGAATAATTGGTTGCATTTGGGAGAAGGGAGGACAGATTTTTCTGTTGCAACGTGCAGCTCTATGTCTGTTCATTTCTGCACCCAGAAACTGTTTCCCAGTGGTCCATTTTGTCTGCCACAGTGCTTTGAGAGAGGACACAGTAGCTTGGGGGATAGCACCTGAAGGCCAAGTTGTGTGTTCCTATATTTTCATCATATTTTTTTTCTGCATGGTCACATGATTTTTCTCATGAAATTAATAGGGGGGCACTCATCTGATTTCTATCTTTGCTAACTTGTCCCTTGACTTTATCCATCACATTTCTTTAAAATTTCAACATATGCAACTGCAAGTTCATCTAAGCACTCATTTTACAGATGAAAAACTGTGACAGTGAAGGTGTTATGAGCTCATTTAGAGCTGCTCCTTCCTGTGGTTTTGTAAAGTAAGTTCTTTTTTTTTTTTTGGGAACTCTGCGCTTTTCTTTCTCTATTATCTATGGTTTCTTTTGTGTCACAAGGGCAGACTTATAGTAGTTTCAACAAAGACTATATATTCTTCAGAGCAAAAGTATCTACTGTGTAGCCCTTTATAGAAAAAGGTTTTTTCTTTTTTTAAGTCCATGCCAGACTTCGAAGTCTGTGATGGATTCACCTCATTTCTTTTACTTATTTATTTTTATTTATTTATTTATTTATTTATTTTTATTTTAGGGAAGGGTCTACAGGGTGTTCAGGGTCTCACTACTACATTGTACTCATAGTGTCTCCTGTTTACAGCCTCCCAAGTGCTTGGATTACAGGCATGCACCACCACACTCAGTCTCAATTGCCATCTCAGCATGCCCCAGGGGCAGGGCTGGCACAGTGGGCCGGGGGATCGAACCCTGGCTCCTGCACCTGCTTACAGGTGATTGAATCCGCTGACCTGTTTGACCAGCCCTCTCCTCATTTCTTTTAAACCAGTATTTAAAGCACTTGCTGCAAGCTGAGCTTTACACAAAAAGCAACAACAGAACCATTGATGAGACCAGCCTAGTACCTGCAGTGTTCTGTTGTACCATTAGAGGTGGGAAATTGAAAACTACAACTCTATTTATTTAACACATATGTTTAAGGGTCTTTGTTATGCCAGCCCTGTTCCAGGCCTTGATTCTCCATCACTAAACAGAACCATGTAAGTCCCAGTCTTCACAAAACACACATGACAGTGGGCAGAGGGGGACTCAAATAGCACCTTCCATTCCCATCCTTGGTGAAGATTCACCCAGATGACAAGACTAAATAGGGCAGAGCTGGGCACAGACTGGGGGGAACTTCATGTGGATCTCTGCCCTCCAGTGGAAACCTTGATTCTTCCAGGTTCATCCCATCAGGGAATGGAGCTACCCGCTGATCTCCTTTCCAAGCTTCCTCCAGGCCTGGCAGTCAGCTCCTAGGTGGTGCTTCCTAAGATAGAGTCCTGCAGATTTCTCCCTATATTGGATTGTTTAAGGGAACATCTGTCAGGCAGGAAATCTGCTCATCTGATAAAAGTTCATTTGCATTTCCCTTTGATGCCTCAAAGCAGCAGATAGGGAGAAAAAAACTGTTTAAATATTCATGGCGCAGGTGAGGAAGAGTGAAAGGAGAAAAGAGAAATAAAGAAAGAGCCAGGCTCACAAGAGCCCGTCTAGGCTAGAAACAGAAGTGGGTATAGAGTGTTGGGAATCATTCCCTGTGTCCTGATGCAGGGCGACCCCACCAGTCCAGCAGATGACCCTCAAAGCATCAGCTCAGCATTTAGGTGCACAGAAACACAGTCTCCCTCAGAAGGCTCCTATCAAAAACTTTGCCATTTGTGTTTCAATCTCAGGAATAGGCAGATTGGTGCCTTTCTACACTAGGAAATTCACTCACCCAAAACATTGCTTTCTTCAATAGTTCTACACAGTGGAAGTCACATGATGCTTTTTGGCAATTCTCCTAAAATGACTCCCTTCCTCTTCATGAAGTATCTGTATTGTAAGAAAAGCCTCACGGCATGTTCTTGATTCTCAGGCTCAATGTCAACTTGCAAATTGCCCTTCCACCTACTGATAGCAATACATGACGATTTCCTGATGTCTTGAAAGGCTTCCCAATCCATGACACTTTCAGGAATCTTTGGAACTGAGACTTGCATCTGGGGACTGCTGAGTGTTCAGAAGGTTCTGGCACAACCCCGTGAGCAAGAGAAAACGTTCTGATTGCAGGCCAGAAATTCACGACAGTCTATAAGCCCTACATGCAACCCCATGTCCATTCGTTCCTCAAACTGAATTTCTCCTGGATGCCACCACTACAGCTGGCGCGGTGAATACGCCAGTCACATGCCTGCCTCCAAGGAACTTGTGAATTCTAGAGGGGCCTTGTGGCAGCAAGCAAACCAAAGCATTCATAATTTCATGGAGATGGATTGTAACGTAAGAGTAAAAATCCAAACAAACAGGAGATAAGGATGCTGGGAGGGTTGTGTGACCCCAGTAATCAGGAAGAAGTCAGCCTTGGGGGTCCAGTCAGAGCACCCCAGGAGGTGAGATCTGCAAAGATCCTGAGACAGGAACAGATTTGGAGGCTCACAGAACAGATAGGAAAGAGACAAAAGCAGAAAGTTGTCAAAAATCTTTGGAATGAGCATGCACGGCCTTATATGTCTCGGGTAGGACTGTGGATTCTATTCTAAACGGGACTGCAAGGATTTGAAGTGCTCTCTGAGTACTCCTGAAAAATCCACGGGGGCATCAGGGGAGCAGAATAAAGAAAACCACCTGGGAAGTTTATCATCAGGGTGACCTGAACTTGGAGGACATGTGGCCCTTTGGTTCTGTCTGCCTGGTTCTCAGCTATATCCCCAGCCCCCAAAAAAGCCCCTTCCTGCTGGGAAGTAGGCTTGGAGATGAGCAAATCCTCGCCTGCAGGGTCACACCACCCCCCAGGTGAGGCAGGTGAGGCACGGGCGTGACTCCCCCAGGTAGAAGTAAAATGGGAGGTGCCCAGGTTGGACGTTGGCTGGATGAGGTGGGAGCCATGGCGGAGTCTTGCACAGCCACAGACAGAAGTGGGGCTCCCCTGGCTGTAGAAGAGTGAGGATGAAAGGGGAGGGCAGGCTGCAGAGCTGACATGAGGAGACACTCAAGAACCCTGCTGCTGAACTGGCATCCCAGAGCTGCTCTGCCTCACCTCCATTGAGTACCTAGTCTCCTCCCTTCCCTGAGGCTGGCAGAATCCTCCTCAGCTTCCTGGGGCACACTCAGAAATTCCTTCTGGCTGCGCAGAAGGCAGGGAGGGAACAAACGGCCTCCACACCCTTGGGTCTACGCAGCCGGAAGTACTGAGTCAGCAGCACTTTCCCAGAATCTGCCTCATGCTTCCCACACCTCAGCTGGAGAGTTCCCAGGAATGAGGTGTGGCTAGAGGGAGCCCGGTGTGCCAGCCGGTGCAGCATCTCCAGATGTGGAAGGAAGCTGGGCTCTGCCGATGAGCGCGTCCTGCCTAGGACAGCTGGTCAGCACTGATGGATGGGTTCCTTCCCCAGACATGGACTGTGTGGGCTTGGGGTGCGGCACAGAATTTGCGTTTCTCCTGGCTCCCGGGGATGCCCAGGCTACTAGGAACCCCCTTGGAGGGACAGCTCCATATGAAGCCAGGACGAAGTTGGCAGGAAAGATACAATAAATATAACCATGATTTACAGAATGCCAGGCTCTGGGCTAAGGGCATTATGCGAATAATCCCTTTTAATCCTCACCCAGCCCTGGGAGTTGGCACTGCTTTATGCCTATTTACCAGATGAGGCTTAGAAAACAGGAGAGCTTACCCAAGGTCACATAGCTTGCAAGTGACACTTGGTCCCAACTGTCTGACTCCACTGCCCAAACTATTAAGAGAACAGTCAAGGGAATAAATGTTGGTAGGCTGACTAGGCTGCATGATGCGTGACAACTAGAGAAAAGGCCAGCAGATTAAAAAATGTGCCCCTCTAGCGCAATGGGTGCGTGTGGAGCGATAGCTGAACCCTGTAGAATCTCAGGAGCCTCAGCTTTGGAATCAGTCGGATCAGAAGTAGTGCAGTTAGGGTGCTGGGGGCTGAGGAATTCACTGTCCTCCCCGATCTCGAGTTCAAAGGCACCTAGAAGCATTACTCATAACCCCAGGCCAAAGCATGCACAGCCCCTTCCCCCTCCCACTACTGAACCCAAGAGCCTGGCTTGTCACTTGCTCCTCTATTTCTGGCTTCCACTAGATGTAGCAACTTCTCCCTCACTGTTCTGCACACACTTTGCTTTTCATTGCTTGCTGTATACAAGAGCCTGGACTCGATCTATTGGATCCACCACCTGGTAACAAAAGCAGGACATTTCTGTGTCCCTAAGAAAATTAGTGGGCTGGGAATG
Organism: Ctenomys sociabilis; assembly: GCA_004027165.1. Classification (NCBI taxonomy): domain Eukaryota; kingdom Metazoa; phylum Chordata; class Mammalia; order Rodentia; family Ctenomyidae; genus Ctenomys; species Ctenomys sociabilis. The sequence goes on from PVKA01005479.1 coordinate 13,931, forward strand.
CAACTCTGTGGAATAGCACCTGCCCCCCTAGGCTTGATCCAAATCAATAAACAAATGAAATTTTAAATATATATAATTCAAGTTTTTAAATTTAAATTCTTAGAGGCTGTTTAGTTGTCTCCTGTGTGAAAAGACACAGAAACAATCATGAAGAACAAGCTATCTGCAGACAATAAATCTTCTTCCACTTTGAACTTATACTTTTTGGCCTTCATAATTATGATCAATTAATTCTTACTGCTTATAAATTTCAAATAGAATAGCCATGACCAGAAAATATAAATAAAAAGGAAAAATGTGATGCCCACTACCCTCTCTACACTTATGCAAAAATTTTCCTTGGGATGAAAAGAAATTATTTTCTTTCTTTCATACCTACTGAACCCCAGGGCCCTCAGGCATGTGCCTCTCAAAATACAGTCAGCAGTTTGCCAGATCTGTCCTTGCCTTTTATTTTTGTAGTTTAATAGAGAAGCACCTATCACAAATTAACTCAAATTTCTGCACTGGTGTTCAGGGTAAGCAGGAGATACGTTGGAATGAGATTGGGAGTAGTGTGAACAGCTTTTTGGGGTTAAATAGGAGGAAACTGGGGTCAAAGGCTACCTTTGGTGCCAGAATTCTTGCTGGACATTATATTTCTAGAAAAAGAAACTACGTGGCAGAATTTAAGTATTTATAAGCATACAATTCAAGTAAGAGCAACAGCCTTGGTTAAATCCTTCAGTGAAGAAAATTCACCATTGGAAGATCTTAAAGAGAAGGCAAACCAAGTTCTCTTCCATCATCAAGGCAAACCAAGCATCTCCCTGGGATGCTGCACAGATTGAAGCATGACCTTGGGTGTTCACAAGGTGAAAGGGTGCTCTTTGGCGTCACACAAGTTTAAAGCAAGATGTTCCCTATTGGTGACTTGCTCCATTTTGTCGACTTCATGTCATATCCCAAAGATTGTCCAATGCTCCTAAATAACCTGTTATCTGTATTGAAGACTGCAAAGTGAGCGTTGGGAGGGAAGGACGGCTCCTGTCATGGGGCTCTCCAGCTCCCAGCCTGTGGCTGCGCCAACCCCAAGAACACAATCTCACAGACTTTGCTGGTCACACCTTGTCTTTGTGCTCCAAGGGCTGTGGCTTTGTGCTACACTCCAGTTCCTGGAGGGAGGACAGCCCAGAATTGATGGGCTATAGTTCATGATCCAGCACAGTCTACAAAGAAAGAGGGTAGCTGAATGGAAGCTGTTCTTGGAGCTTGCCAGAGTTTCACTTTTTAAACACATGCTCTAAGCCCTGGGGAGGGCCTGGCTCAGAGACACAAGAGTCAGGGAATTCTATTTTTAATTGTGAATCTGAATTAAAATGCTCTCATCAGCACCCGCTCCCCAGGACTCACAGAGGGATAAGGATGCATTGTGAGGTGGCGGGTTTTTCTCAGCCCTTCCTCCAAGTGGCAAATGGAACTCCAGCCCTCAGGATTCCTGGTGTTGCAGTATGGGCCTTATACAGAGACCAAGGATCACAACTCCCCTGAAAAGGCTCTGCCCTCTACCCTGCTGCTTCCTTCTTCAATTCCTTTAACGATTTCACCTCCTAGGGGTGAGGAGAACCCATGTTCCAACAAGAATTCTAACTTGAGAAATCCATTAAAACTCCCTTGTATGTAACAAGTGCATGTACCTTAAATGGAAAAAGATTTTGTGTCTTTAAAGTGCCTACGGGCAGTTAGAGATGAAGTGAAATCTGAGATCTAACCTTGCTCTGACCAGGAGAATACAATGCAGCTGGCCCTTGTGGTTGTGGCTTCGGGGGAGTAGTTCCAGGCCTCCCTCAGATGCCTTATATGAGTATGAAATGGCACATTATTGGCATGTGTGTACATTCTCTGTATACTTTAAATCATCTCTAGATGATTCTATAGACCTATAGATCTCCTATAATACCTAAGACAACATAAGTGCCTATACAGATACTGTAGTTTCTACACTCTATCATTTAAGGAAACAGGACAAGAAAGATATCTATAGATGTTCTGCACAGACAATTTCCTCTGCTCTGTTGAGGAACTGTTGAAGATCCTAGGCCTTCATGCAAGCCAGGCTAATACTTTACTTGGTTGACTGGTACAACCATGGTCATGTATATGTGTGACTTTTAAATTTGCTTATCACTACATTCAAAATAAAAAATACCCTGGCACATAAATCCTGGGATAATTCTGTGAAAGCAGGAACCCTTATAACCAAATCCTTTCTCTCCAGTGCAAGAATTTTCTGCTGTCTTTAGAACTTTGTCTACAAACAGCCTGAAAGAGACACAGCCCAAGGGCTCACTGTTGGCGATGATATCAAAGAACATGGTGGGGTTGACCATGCTTGGCAACAAACAACTAGAAGGATGGATAAAAGCACGAGCCACAGTGGCACCGGCGGCAACATCTAGGGGGGAAATTCGATGACGAGAACTTCATCCTGAAGCACACAGGCCCGAGCATCTCATCCATGGCAAATGCTGGGCCAAACACAAACAGGTCCCAGTTTTTCATGTGCGCTGCCAAGACTGAGCGGCTGAACGGCAAGCACGTGGCCTTCGGGAAGGTGAAGGAGGGCACGAACACGGTGGAGGCCAAGGAGCCCTTCCGGTCCAGGGACAGCAAGACCAGCTAGAAGACCACCGTCACCGACTGTGGACAGCTCTAACGCTGTGACTTGTGTGTGTCGCCACTGCCAGACCAGACCATTCCTCTAGCTCAGGAGAGCACCCTGCGCCCTGCCTGCTCAAAACGCCCCATCATCTCTGCTCTTATCGCAGTTCTTTGGGTTCCACGTTTTCCTTGCTCCCCTCCAAATGTACCTGGCTTGCAGAGTTAAGTTTATGGTTATGAATAAAACTAAATAATGATAGATAGATAGATAGATAGATAGATAGATAGATAGATAGATAGATAGATAAGTAGTAACAGGTGAAATTAATTTTATTGGTGTTTTATTTAGCTTGCTGTAACCCAAATATCACAGGTTGAACATAAGTCAATACTTACGAATGAGCTGTTTTGTGACATGAACATACAGGTAATATTGGAAAACCGTAAGTGGCTGTTCTTTTTCTTTTCATGCTAAGTCCTCAGAACCCAGCATGCTCGTTGCAGTGACAGTGGATCTCAGTTTGGAGAGAGCACATTTCAGGTGTTGTGGATAGGAAAGAGTAGATCTAGTCTGTCACGTAATGGTGGGAAAGCTCTCTGAGGAATATATTACTTCCTGAACTTTCCTAGTGGGGAAAATGGGAGGATGTACCACTAAGTCTACCTTTGTCTGATGCTCTGATATTCAATGTAATGAATGAATGAAGTCAGGTGTGGTGGCACAGGTCTCTAATCCCAGTACTCAGAAGGCTGAGGTAGGAGGAATCCAGCAAATTTGAAGCCTGTCTGGACCACACAGTGAATGGGGGACACAGGAGTCCAAAAAGGCTTCAGCAGTCGGTAAGGTGATCCTGCTGTGGCCTTGCCAGCCTCTGCCCACACCTTTGCCAGCATTTCCTGGGCCCATTCTCTCCTTCCTCCATGGAACCTCCATGGGAGCGTGTAGAGGCTGCACATCTCAGCCCTGTTGCTTGACAAATCTGTCATCTCCCAAGGATGAACCATTCTCCCCACAACCTGCTGCCTCAGCCCCTGCCTCCAACCTCCAAGGCTTCTCTCAGGACAAAGGCATCGCTATTTGAATCAACTCCAAGCATGAGCATTGTTTCTTTGAGTGGTTCTATGTTAGGGAAGCCTTCCTGGACTGACAGGCCTGGCTTCCTGTCCCTGTTTTTCCTTTTCTTATCTTCTTTCCTTCTTTCTTTCTCCTTAAATATAATGCCATCCTGATTTGACCCCAAGGGGAGAGTGGGGTAACTGGCCCACTGAACCCCTGGCTCCTACCTGACCCTCAGGGGCACAGTACTTCAAACTTAGCCCAGGTGTATGCAGCCCCCACCACAGAAAACAATCCACACCCCCTCCAGGCTGGATGGCAGCTACAAACACTGGCTGTGGAGGAGTAGAATGAAACCCAGGTCTGCACAGCCTGCCCACATCCAACACAACCTGGGATGAACCTGCAGGTCCAGTTCATTCAAGTGCATCCACCCATGACTTGCCCTCAGGGAGCTTCCAGTGGAGAAAAGGTGACAGAGGCCCTCACATGCATTTAGAAGGGCAACAAGGTAATCACAAGCTGCAAGAGATGCTTCTGGACACCCGCTCTCCAGCCGGGGGTGTGATTAGGACTGGGGACTCTAAGCCCGTCTGATCATATATCCGGCAGCCCTGCATCACCCAGTAAGTAAAGCAAAAAAGTAAGACACAGAATGTTAGATAGTCCTAAATGTCCAGGAAAGAGAGAATAAGCAGAGAAGAGGGATATACACTTATTACCTGGAAGGAAATCTCCAAAACGATACATACTTCACAATACTAACTGCCATAAAGTACAGCATTCACTTGGCAAAGTGCTTCCTGCACCTACTTCTGCAGGTGCATCAAGGCAGACACAAGGCAGTGGGTCCAGCTGCCTCCCTGTGAGGTGAGGGGGTGGGGGCCCACTTAATTAAGCACATCAGGCTCTGTCTTTTGAGAAGTGGATAAAGAATGCAAACAAGTGTGAGAGCAACCCAAGCGTACAGCAGCTGATGGATACATGAAGAAAGTGGCATGGATCGATACCAAGGACTCTGAGTTGGCAAAAATTGTTGGGAGCTGAGGAACCTAGGAAACTGATCCAATGTGTGTAGGTGGCACTGGGCCTCAGTGCTTGAAGCAAACAAGCTACCTCAGTCCTGAGATAAACACCCTGTTTAAGGACAGCTGTTAGTCACTAACTGGGCAACCTTGTGTCACATGTTACTAACTGCAAAAATATGGATAAATGTAGGTTTTGATGTGCGTTGTGTTAGTCTTGCCCATCAGGCAGATCAGCGACCCCCCAGCCCAGCTTTTGTCTTCTTATCTGTCTTTCTCATTCCCGCTGCCATTTCTCCCCAGATAGAACCAGTTACAGTGCGACCAATCGATCCCTACATTTGGCACCCAGACAGGGACTGGGTACGAGATAAATGTGGGGGGATATCACTTCCAAATAACACACATAAGAGAGGGAAATCAATTTTTTAGAGCCAACCATAGTCCACGCAGGTAAAAGAACCTCTGCTGTGACATCCCATAACTCAGTTGCAACCCAAATTTTCTGATCAAGGAGACTATGGGGCCATGGAGGAAAGTGATCACTGATGTATAAGAAAGTCAACCCGGGGGTGTGGGGAACTCTAGGCTTTCACAGAGAGAAAATTGGTCAAGCAATGACTCATCCAGACAGCTGACACTGACAGAAGATCTACAAGGTGCTGTACATGGTTTCAAGGTAAATCCTGGGAAGATTTGTCTGACCTTGTCAGATAGCAGAAGTTACTATTTGTGGTTATACAGGTCTCGCTTTAACTTCATCTTAGCCATCCAGTAAACAAGTATAACCACAAAGTATGAAAAGTAAAGCCATATTAACATGCTAAACTGTAAAAGGCCCAAGTCAGCAACTTTTGACAAATGCCAGTTGTGCTGATAACTCACAGATCTGCATTAGTCTGTTTTTCATAACTATAATGAAATTCCTGAGACATGGTTGCTTAATAACCCACTACTATTATGGACTATTGGACTATATAGGGTTATAGTGCTAAATTCAAGTGTCAACAGTCTTTGGACTGGCATCAAATATGAAAAGGTCCTTTAAAGACTTCTTCAAAGACAGCTTCTCTAGCTGCAATAGAACACCCATCTCTGACAAAACAAAACAAAAAAGGGGGGATGTGTTGGGAGCTGAGGGAGCTAGGAAATTAATCAAATGTGTATAGGTGGGTCTAGGCCTCAGTGTCTAAAGCAAACAAGCTACCTCAGTCCTGATATAAGCATCCTGTTTGGTTAAGGTCAGCTATTAATCTCTAGGTGACCTTGTGTCACATGTTACTAACTGCAAAAGTATAGATAAATGTAGGTTTTGTTGTGCATTGTGTTAGTCTTGCCCATCAGGCAGACCAATGACCAGCTCTTGTCTTCTTATCTTTCTCATTCCTGCCACTGTTTCACCCCACATAGAACTGATCACAGTGAGACCAACAGATCCCTACAAAAACTACAGAAGTAAATAAATCATCCCGCATTCGTATGGCTGAAGCTTTAAAATACTGCTATGTAAAAGGAACCAGCCATAGAATAGACCATGTGTTATAGGATTCCATTTATATGGAATGCGTGGAGGAGGCAAATCTAGAGGGACAGACAGTAATTAGTGGTTGTGGGGACTGGGGGTGGGGCATGGGAGTGCCTGTCAATGGCTATGGGATATTTTTTAAAGCTTTTTTTAGAGCAGTTTTAGGTTCACAGAAAAATTGAGAGGAAATTATGGAGTACCCGTGTGCCCTCTCAGAACTCATGGAATTAGATTTCTCCATCATCTATGTCCCCAGCAGAGTGGCACATTGATTGTGATAAAACACTGCATCTGCACATTGTCACCCGAGGTCGACACTTTACACTGAAATTCCCTCCTGGTGTTGTGTATCCTGTGGATTTGGACAAATGTGTAACGGCATGTGTCCCCCTGGACAGTGACCCTCAGAGCAGCCTCACTGCCTTCAATACATCATACGTTCTTCTCTATTCAGCCCCTGCCCCACCAGCCTGGGTAGCCTCCAACATAGACTCTTCCAGAAGATTGGAATCACTCTGGGATGTCTTTGGGGGCGATAAAGATGCTCTAACCTGGACTGTGGCTGATAGCCTGCTAGAGCACACACTTTGGGTTTTTGTTAGTCTGAGTCTGTGGTACACAAACCTTTCAGTCCTCGGATGGAGCTGGTGGGTGGACAGAACATATCTTATTCTTTTTCATCCTCTGTCTCTTCCCTCTCTTTTTGTCCCTCCCTCTCTTGATCTTTTTCCTATTTTAGAAAGATCTAGCTCCCTACTTCTTATTGTCTATCTTTTATTTTGGCCTTTACTTAGAACTTGGGTTTTCATAAAAGAGGCACCATGTGACATTCAAAACTGTCACTTAACATTATGGTCTCAGGCCAGAGAAATAGCTCAGTAGAGTGAGCACTTGCCTGGCAAGCGCAAGGGCCTGAGTTCAATCCCTGGTTTGGAAAAAAAAAAAAAAAAAAAAAGGTACTTGAAAATGAAACTACAGTTCCTAATCGATGACTCAGAGCAACCAAGACTTCACTGTTAAGAACCATGCTGCTGTAAATGTGGGTGTGTGTGGATTGCTGTGACATCACATCTTTAACTCTTTCAGGAAGATGCATGCCTATAAGCACAGCTGGTCGAATAGAATTTCTGGCTTTAATTTTCTGAGGAACATATATGCTGATTTCCTCAGTGGTTGTACATTCCCACCAACAATGTAGAGGTGCCCTTTTTCCCACAGCCCTGCCAGCATTTGTTATTGTTTCATTTCATGACAAAAGCCATTCTTTCTTTAATATGGAATCTTAGTGTTGACTCAACTTGCTTTCTCTAATGGCCAGTGACGTCGAGTATGCCTTCATGTATAAACTGGCCATTTATATTTCTTCCGTGAAGTGTCTACTCATTTTGCTTGCCCATTTTTTGAAGGGTCTTTCACTTTAAGGGATTTTTTTCTTTAGACTTTTATATATTCTAGGTATTAGTCCTCTGAGGGAGAGTGAAACAGAACAATGCACTTGAAAGTGATGAATTGAGTGGGATGTGAATTATATTTTGATAATTATTGGTTAAAAATCAACCAGAAAACATGCAACCCTACTCTACCCGATGTCAAATGACCCAGCAGCACAGCTAGAGACAGAGAAACTCCCACTGGCCCAGGGGAATTGAGAAATCAGTTTGTAAATGTTAAAGTCTACTGTGACCTGTGGGCTAAAGAACTTTGGCCACCAGGCTGCTGGCATTAGAGGCACGGCTGATGTGCACCAGACATGCATGAAGAACTCACAAATCAATATTAACTCTTGCTAAGCTATTAGTATTATCTTATTTCACGTCACCCTGATTCATACTCCTTTCATCTTTCTCATCTACTTAGACTGGAACTCATACATTCTGAGTTCCACACAGTGGAAACCTGTAAATAGGCTTTGAGCTCTTTTTATGGCATGAAAAAACATTCTTCGTGGTTCAAAAGAGTTTGGAAACATCAGAAAACTGTTCATTTGATGAGGGGGGAAAGATGGACAGACACGTTTTCTGCCCCTGCAGAAATGACCTTTGGAACTGGATGGCTTTGGTGTGGGATTGTCCTCTTCTCTGTAGGATATTTGATGACACCCCTAGCCTCTGCTTACCAGCATCCAGAAGCACCCCCATGATTAGGATCATAAAAACCATTTCCAGATATTGTCAAATCTCTCTGTGTGCATCTCTGTCTCCTCTCTGTCTCTCTCTCTGTTTCTGTTTCTCTGTCTCTCACTCTCTTTGTCTCTGTCTCTGTCTGTCTGTCTGTCTGTCTGTCTGTCTCTCTCTCTCTCTCCCTCCCTCAGCACACATTACACATACACACACATTGAGACACCACAGCTCTACAGCAGGTACTCAGGCAAGTCTCTGGCTTAGAGGTGACTCTCTCTCTCTCTGTTTGCCCTGTCTGACAAACAGCTATCCACACCCTTCCCCTTGATGCCATGCCTAACCTCCTCCTCTGTGTCACCTGTCTCAGTCCCATCTTTAAATGCCCCCGAGCAAGCCTGCCACCTCTACTTTAATGCAGAGAATCTCGTCATTTATTCCAACCCTCAGACACCTAAAACCTCCACAGAGATCTAGGCACACGTGTGCTTGGGGAATTGAGGAGAGGTGGCCCAGTGATGAAAGACTAGCAGGTAGTCACAATGAGAAAGCTCAAAGAAGGGAAAAGAAAAGGAACTGTAATTTATTGGCACATATCACATCTGTGCTATCAGTTGATTCTACATGATTTCATCAAATTTTCACAATAACTTTACAAAACAGGTATTTTCCCCTTTTCACAAAATAAGAAATTAAGATTCAGAGAGGTTGTGGTGGGTTGGCTGAAAACACAGCCATCAACATCCTCTCATTCTTGACCTGCACACAGCTCCGTCCATCATGAGTCAGGGTCTTCCTCTCCTTCCTTTGAATCTAGGTTGCATGCGATTTGCTTTAACCACAGAAAGAGTTAGAATCAGCACCCCTGGACTCCTGCCCCAGGCCATAAGTGGACCCACAACTTCTTTCTCCCACTGGGAACCTGAGGTGGCCATGGCATGGGAAAGCCCAAGCTACTGCCCTGAAGAGATAAATGGTGGGGAAACCAAGAAGACCCCTGGGATCAACAGTTTCATCCTAGCAAAGTACAGAAGGGAGGGTGACTCCAGAAGCATCAACCTATTCAGCCACAGAACCCTAAAAATAGCATATTTTGGTTCACTTTGTACCACTGAATTTTGGGGCCAGTTATACAGCAATAAATGGCTAATACCAAAGTTAGATAAGTCATTCAGAGTTATGCAGCTACAAACATAGAGCAGCCAATCTATATGAGAATCTCTGTTCTACCACAAAAGTACACTATTTGTCCTCTAAAAGATGAAACTATCCTCCAGGGTTGAGGTGAACTGTTGTTGCAATATGAGTTGAACAGGACCAGCCTCAAAAGAAATCACTGCCAGTTGATGGCAGTTCTATCTTGCAGTGGTCTGGATGTGTACCACAAGTATAGTGTATGTGTACCTCAGAGACCCGTGTGCTGAAAGACTGGTTCTAGCCAAAGGAAAAACAGGGGGCAGTAGAACCCCAGGAGATGGGGCAGAAGGAAGACCCATCACTGAGGCCATTCTGGGGGGATGGGAGGACCCTGCCCTTCCTCTTCCTGTCCATTTGCTTTCCAGTCATCACAAGGTGATGGCTCTTCCCTGTCACACACTCCTTCTATGACAGTCTGTGTTGCCACAGGTCAAAGCCAGCAACTGTCTATGAGCTGCAACTTCAAACTGTGAACCACAAAAAACCTTTCCTCTTTTTAAGTTGATTATCTCAGATATTTGTCATAGTGCTGGAAAGCTGACTAAGACAACCTGAAGGTATCCTATGTTGACATTAAGTCCCCATTGTGAGATGTTAGAAGGGAGAAAATTCAATCTAACTGTGGTGTTTAGTCAGCGTTTATGGGCCCTTTGGCAGGTGATTAGGATTAGATAAAATCATTATGGTAAGGCTTCCGTAACTGAACCCTGGTGGCTTTCTAAGTGATGCCCTGTGCCACCTTGGAAATCTTCGAGCAAAACAATCATCCCCAGACATAGCCCTGACCTTCAACTTCCAGAAACATGAACCAAAATAAATCTCTCTTCTCTATTAAGTTATTCAGCTTTTAACAACAGAAAATGGTACAATATAACTTCCAATAAAAAATAACAAGCCAAAAAGGTTAAGGAAAAGATCAGAATTAAATTCATTAGCTTCATTGCGTGAAGTGCTTACAATCATGTTTAGTTGGTGTGGAGCATGCACTATTAAAATATAATTAACTGTAATACACTAGTAAATTCTAAATATCCATGTCTATTATCAAGAGACCTATCTCCATCCTTTTTCCCCATCTTTTAAAAAGAAGAAAATGTGGTTGACAAGCTAATGAGGTATATACAAACTTCAACATGCTTAGCATCTGCTGACAGAATCAAAAGGCTACTTCCCTGTTCTCCCTGGTCACTGCCTGTGGAGAGTGGGCAGGCTTGTTTGTTATCAGCCTCTTGAGTCCTGCCCACACCAGACCTCCACAGAACATTCAAACTTCCTCATTCAAGAGCAGAGTTAGACAAGGAGGAAGCCTAGGCCTGACATAGCCACTGACCAGAATTTGTTAACTTGTCTTTTTGAGATAGTGTTTTATCATGCAGTTTAGGCCTAGAGCTCACTTGGTAGCCCAGGCTGGTCTCAAACTTACCACAATCCCCCTGCCTCGGCCTCCCCAGTGCTGGGATTACAGGCATGCACACCACACCCAACTCCTGACCAGAATTTGAATAAACTGAGAGCAAATGAAGAGGTTACACAACCTTAATATACTATCAGACTTCTGTGGATAAAATCCTTAAACACCATCAGCAGTGTGAAAGTAAGTAGCCCAGAATTGGGTCTCTTGGAAAGAAATAAATCCCTTATGTTTATGCAGCATTTTAAATACTCCCACCAAGGCCAGGTCAAGCTGCTACTGTGACACTGACCAACATGCAAAATACTTGAAAAATTCCTCAACCCTGGCCTGTCTGGAAGTCCCAGACACCCACCCACTGTGTTCATAGTATGGCATCCACTGGGATTAGATTCAGCTGAGAAAGACAGGAATCCCTAGAAAGTATCGGTTTAACCAAAAAGCTTATTTCTCCTTATGTAAAAAAAATCTAGAGATTGGTAGCCCAGAACTACCATGATTGTCCCATGCATCACAAATGTGGCCTCCTTTTGCCACCTGGCTTTGCCACCCTTAGGAAACAGCTCTCACTTTGATGGTCCAAAGTGGTGTCATCCCATCCAAATGTGATACTCAAAGTGGGGGGAGCTGCAGAAGTACACATGTCTTCTCTGCAAGCCTCCTCTACTTTCTGCTGTTATAACAATACTAGAAGTTCGATAATGTATTAACAGAAATGTATTTGGTTCATGGCCTTGGAGACTAGGAAATCCAAAGGCTTTCCTAGGCATGTTGCTTGCATCTGGTGTGGGCCTTTTTCCTCTCGGTGGCCATAGGGCAGGACAAGGCAGCACAGAGGACAGAGAGGAAGGCTCCCTCCTCCTCTTCTCAAGAACCCCTCATGTGACAAGGGCGTTTAACCCACCCCATCAAGGAGAAGCCCACATGACTCATGACTTCCTGAAAGTGTCAGCTCCTGATGCCATCCCAGGAGCAATTTTCAACATGGCTTTTGGAAAGGACACTCAAACCAAAGCAAGGACTTCTTAACCTGTCACCAAATATTTTGTTTCCTCCAAATGGAATCCAAAGCAGCTACAGAGTTACACCCTGCTGCAAGGCATGTAGGGAATGGCATCTGCTGGCTGTATGTTCAGGTGAAGGTCAGTGTTCTTTCTCTAAGATGAAAGGAAAATACAGAAGCTGCAAGCTTTGCAGCTGGCCCTACATCAGGCTCTCTACTCCAGCTTAATGCCAGTTTACCCTGAAAAGTTATTAAAATCCAAAAAGAATGAGGAACATAACAGGGGCAATATATGGATGTGGCAAAAGTTATAAAGGTAGTGCTGAGTGCCCGAGGTGAGGAAAGCAGTGAGATCTAACTTATGCCTTCACCGAGGAAACTGAGGCTCAGGGGAATGACATAACCCTCTCAGGTCCACTCATCGTCAGGCTGGGAAGCGTGATGACACTAATGCTGATTACTATCTCTCATGCTGTGGCAGGGGAGTTACCAAAATGCACATTCTACTACTTTTGGGGGAAATCCTTTTCATGTACCAATATCCTTATTAAATCATATCTTTCTTCTATAATCATAATTAATAGGTACACAACTAAAGGCCCACCTTAATAATAAATATTAAGGCTGGCTAGACATCTCATCAGACTAAACCGCCTGTTTACGCAGAGCACAGCAGCCAGTGTTCAGTCCCTGGTGTTCCATGCCAGCCCTGCCCCGCATGCTGGGAGCACTGAGGCAGTGATTGAGTCTGGGTATGGTAGCACACACTGCTAATCCCAGCACTTGGGAGGCTAAAAACAGAATCACTACAAGTCTGATCTATGTAGTGAGACCCTGTAAGCCCTATAGACCCTATACTAAATACATAAAATAAAATAATAAAATAAAATAAAAATCAATACTGATTTAGAGAGCTCTGGAGGAGGCTTCCAAAAGCCTAATGTCTCTACAGACAAAACCCTCCATGAGCCACAGTTCACAGGAGGTCTTCTGATGACCTTCAGGGCTGATTTCACAACAATGGTCTTATTTAGTGAGTGTTTCTTAAAACACAGGACACATTCTGGGAAAGAGGGCAAACTGGGGGGGGGGGGTGCTTGGTACAGTAATAGACATTATGAGTCTAAGCGAAGCAACACAGCCTAACTGTATATAGCAGTCTAAATGAAGGGGTCTCAGGCTGGCGAGCTAGCTCAGTGGAACTAAGTGCTGTGCTGGCTCAGGCAAGTTCAGGGACCGGGGTTCAATTCCCAGCACCACATGCCATGCTAGCCCAGTTTCTGGGTGCACTGAGCCAGCCACCAAGTCTAGGCGTGGTGGTGTACATCTGTAATCCCAGCACTGGGGAAGCTGAAAACAAGAGGATCACTATGAGTCCAAGATACCTAGTGAGAACCTGTACCAAATACATTAAAAATAAAATAAAATATAATTACTTAATTAATTAATTGAGGGGTCTTGTATAACTTTGTTTGGAAGTAGGAACTTAAGAACCTAGCATGCATATTTGTGCTCAGCACATGCAAATCTATGAAAACACATGCAAATTGCCCTTTTAAACCAAGCCCCCAGAAAAGAAAATATTCCTATATGTATGGATATATTCTTTTCTTTTTACATGGTGTTAGGGGATGAACTCCAGAGCTCACATACACTAGGCAAGCACTTTACCACTGAGCTACACCCCCAGTATGCACATTTTTTCAAGTAGGCTATAATTCTGCTATATATAACAGATTCCTGGAAGTGACCTCTCCAGTGTACCCTTCAGAGAGATCCAGACGCAATTCCAATGCCAGTGCCTGAGGGCCACAGACCAGGGAGACCACACACTCTGGTAGGCCCTTGAGATTCTGGCCAGTTCCTGGCAGCGGGGCCTCTCAACTCGGAGGTGAGTAAGACAGTAAAGGCCAGCGGCTCCGCAACATCATGCACCTTCCTTAGCAGCAGACAGAGGCCTCCTGTCTAGCCACAGTTGTTTGTGCACCAGCTCTGGAAGAAAGAGCTGAGATAAGTGCTCAAGGTCCCATGGACTCTAAGGGTGGCTGAAGGCTCCAGATGGACATTTTCCGCTGGTCGGTGAAGGATCCCAGGAGCCACCACGGCCAGGTGCCTTCCCTCCAAATCATGATGTGAGATGGGGTGGGGGTGGAGGTGGGAAGAGGGTGGGACAGAGGTAAAGGGGAATATTTCTGTTTCTAGTTAACACTTTGTGTCTACTATGTCATTATGGGAAAAAAACGCAAACCCAAACCAGCCTAAACTAATTATGAGTGAGGAATATGTAAAATGATAGGAGGCTGCTTGGCCTGCGGAGGGTGCCCTGCTGTATATCTGCATGTGACATGTTATAAATAAAGCCCAAACCCAACTGTAAAACTTGAGGGGGAAAAATGGGGAGGAGAAGAGCTGCTGCTCATCTCTAAAACCCACCCTGTCCACATGCAAAACAGATGAGCCGGGAGAGACGCAACTTGAAAATCAACTCTTCGTAATGTAAACTTAAAAATGGTTTCCAGATGGATCTGAATTCACAGCTTATCATTATATCAGGGAGCAGGCCCACGTTTGACCACATCCAAATGAAGCTCTCATCCACAAGTCTATGCTCTGGCAAGTTTGGGCTCTTCAGAGTGCCACGACAGTCCCCAGACCCACCGCCATGATTCCTGGGCTGTCCCTTTTGATTACTGAGACTGCACTGACCAGCATGGAACCAGGCAGTGCTTCAGGCTCGGGGTGGTTCCTGACCTTTTTGGAACTAGGAGCTTCCTTCCTGCTCAGCCTCCTCGTTTTGGCCACCTAGGACATCAGCGCACCATAACCATTGATCGGGAGTGTTTGTTAGGCCTCCTCCCTTCCTCCCCAACCCTCACACTGTGGAAATTCTATGTGGTGGTGACCACAGCTGAAAATTTAAGAGAGGCTGAGGGCTGGAAAACATGGAAGGTAGCATTAGATTTGGCTGCAAGTCCAAAAGGACAGTGACTTGGATGCTATAGTTTACCAACCCCTTGCAGAATAACCTCACTAGAGGTACATAGTCTACAGCTCTTAAGGTGGTTTCACAAAGTTGCTAAAGATTCAGGGTCTTTCCAGCTTGTGACTTCAGCATTCTTAGCACATGATCTCCTGCCGTAGTCCAAGATGGCTGCTTGAGTTCTACACATCCTGTCCAAATCTCAGCAACAATGTAGTAGGCTGTTTTTAGTAGCAATGGCCCAGTGAATCCTGCTTCCTTATGGCCAAATACCTCAGTCACATCAGCAACACTATTTCTGCTTCTGCCATGTGCTTTGGGGATGGGGAGATAGCTTAGTAGAATAAGTGCTTGCCTGGCAAGTGCAGGGTGCCGAGTTCAATCCCTGGTCCAAAAAAGAAGAAGAAAGAAACAAGGAAAGAAAGAAAGAAAGAAAGAAAGAAAGAAAGAAAGAAAGAAAGAAAGAAAGAAAGAAAGAAAGAAAGAAAGAAAGAAAGAAAGAAAGAAAGGAAGGAAGGAAGGAAGGAAGGAAGGAAGGAAGGAAGGAAGGAAGGAAGGAAGGAAGGAAAGAAAGAAGAGAAAAGAAAAGATCTGGGCTTTGTTTCTTCACCCTTAAACCCAGGTTGAGCGGTGACATTTGGCAAATAAGACTGTGGCTGAGTGACCAAAAGCTCATATATCCTGTGGGAGAATGAGCCAAGAAGTGAGGAGTCCCTGCTGCTGGACACCCCAAAAAGCCATCTGAGACCTCGTGGCCCCTCTAGGATGCCAGGCAGTGGCAGCATAGGAACTTTCCAGATTGCCAACCTTTGACGGCACAAGAAGTAATAGAGCCATGTGTCACTTAACAGTGGGGACACATTCTAGGAGTGCACTTTTTATCTCTGTACAAACATCCTAGGGTGTGCTAATTCAAGCCTAGATGGACATGGCCTCTTCATTCAATCAAGAGACACAGTGAACTCGAGGCATGGACACAGCAGCTGTGGTCACATGGCTGCCTGCTTAGAGTAAACATTTATTTAAATAAATAGAAGGTGTATATGCTAAATAAGAATTAAAAGTATAGTATAAACAGATAATAAATGAGGAATGTAGTCATTTATTACCAAGTGTGCATAATTGTACGGGCTCTACTTCTACATGACTGTCACCCAGGAGGGCCAAAACAGCTTTACCAAAAACACTAGAGTAATGCTTTGCACCACAGGGTCATGACTACAGAGTCACTAGACAACAGGAATCGTCAGGTCCCTTATAATTCCACAGCTCTGCCATTGTACATGTAATCCATCATTGAAATGTCATGGCACAAGACATAGTCCATTGCACAAGATTATAAATCACAGTAGTATTTCCCATGCAGTTGGAGTTTGTTCATTTCTCTTCCAGAAGATTTAATGTTTCTCTTCTAATGTTTAGATCTTTGATCCAATTTTATTGTAGTTTAAGTCCATGATGAGAGACATGGGTCTAGTTTTAGGCTTTGGCATTTGGAATGCCGGTATTTCCAGTACCAATTATTAAAGGAGCTATCTTTCCAATGAGAGTTTCTGGCCCCCTTTGTCAAAGATAAGGTAGTTGAGTGTGTTTGGATTTGTTTCTGGGCTGGGGAGATGGCTCAGCAGAATATGCGCTTCCCTGGGTTTGTTTCTGTATCTTCTAACCTGTCCTACTGATCCTCAGGTCTTCTTCCTGCCAACACCATGCTGTTTTTTCACAGTAGCTTTATAGTATAATTTCAAACCAGGGACAGTGATATTGTGAACTTTGCCTTTATTGCCTGGAATTGTTTTGGCTATTCAAGGTCTTTTCTGAATGAATGTCAATGCTGTTTTCTCTGGTTTTGTGGGGTACGTTAATTGTATTTGATTGGGATTGTATAGCATTGTATGTATAATACTTTGGGAGTATGGCCATTTCATGGTGTTGTTTCTTCCTACCCAAAAGCAAGGGATATTGTTCCATTTTCTGATCCTCTTCAATCTTCTTTTTCAGAGTATTGCAGCTTTCAGTATAGAGATCTTTTACTTCCTTTGGTAAATTGAGTCCTAAGTACTTCATTTCTTTATGTGAAAGAAATTGTTTCCCTAATTTCTTTGTCAGTGAGTTTGTTATTTGTGTACAAGAAGACTGCTCATTTATGAGCATTGACTTTGTATCCAGCTATGCTACTGAATTTGGTTAAATCTAGAAGTCTTTGCTGGAGTTTTTGGGGTTTTCTATGTATAGTATGTATGAAAATAATAATCTAATATCTTTCTTTTCTATCATTATCCTTTTTATTTCTTTCTCTTGTTTAATTTCTCTGGCTAATATTTGCAGAACTACACTGAATAGGAGTGGTGACAGTGGATATCCTTGTCTTGTTCCTGATTTTAGAGTGAAAGCTTTCAGTTTTTTGGCCACAGGAAGTTTTTGCACAGCAAAAGAAATCACAAAGGAGCCATGGAAATGGCTCAGTAGAATAAGTGCTCCCTGGCTAGCACAAGGGCCTGAGTTCAATCCCTGGCTCTGTGAAAAAGAAAAGGGAAAAGGAAAAAAAAGAAGAAGAAGAAGAAGAAGAAGAAGAAGAAGAAGAAGAAGAAGAAGAAGAAGAAGAAGAAGAAGTCACAAATAGGGTGAAAAGATATGCCACATGGAAAAAAAAATTAACCAATTGTTCCTCAGACAAAGGACGAACATCTAGAACACATAAAGAAGTTTTAACTCAGATTCCTGACATTTAAACACAAAATCAAAAAATGAGCATTGAAGGTAAATGCACACTTCCCAGGTGAAGAAGTGGAAATGGCAAATATGTACATGAAAAAGGGTTCAACAGCACTGACCATTCAAGAGATGCAAGACAAAACCATGCTGAGATTTCGTCTCACTCCAGAAAGAATGGGCTCTTACCAACAAATTAACCAATAACAAATGCTGATGCAGATGTGGGGGTAAAGAAAGCCCTCTCCACTTTGGTAGAAATGTCAACTGTGTGTATTACTCGTTGTAGAAGTCAGTACAATTCCTCAAAAAACTAAGACTAGAGGTCCCGTGTGACCCAGCTATTTCCCTTCTTGGTATCTTCTCAAGAGAATTAAAACCATCATACCACAGCGATGTAGGCATATCCATGCATCTAGTGGCACAGTTCAGGATAGATAACTCTTGAAAACAACTCAAGTGCCTATCAAGCAATGAATAGATAAAAATGATGTGGGTTTTTTTTTCATCCAGAGGAGTACTACTCAGCCATAAAGGTGATTAACCTTAAGATATTTATAGCTAAATGGATGTACCTTGAGATGTACCATAGTCTTAAGTGACATAAATTGGAAAAACAGGAAAACATCGCAATGTCTTTCTGAGACACTGAAAGTGTGAGAAACTGAAAGTGTGAATAAGAAACCAAATGTATACTAGATAGTATGAAATAGGAAGAAATTGTTCAAAAGAAAAAGAGAACTGGGGAGAGGAGGGAGGGAGGTTGGGAAAAGAAAGCAGGAGAAAAGAGGGATTTTGTAAATAAGGAGGAAAAGGGGGGTTGAAGGAAGGGGAGGATATTGGAGAAACAATTTAACAATAATTTTGCTTTTGTAAATGTATTTATAGGATCAGGAGGCATGACACATCTCTACTTAGAAAGCAGTTTCTATGGACTCTCAAACATATAACCCCTCAGAATGTTCTCAGAGCTTCTGGGCTTAGTTTCCAATTCTGCATCACGGAGCCAAGTCCAGATAATGAAGAACATCATCTTTTTGAGTAAGAAATGCTTGCCCTCTGCACGTTCCCTCTGTACCCTGATAACCTGGATGGCTCCCTACCTCCCAGGATGATTGAATTCAGATCCAAAACAAGCCCCAAGGCCTCATGGGTTTGGAAAGCAGCTGGATTATGGGGTTTATCTGTCTTGCTTTTGGGAGCCCCAGAGTCACTGGTGTGGCCTGGGATGGTTTATCTCCCTTCCCAGCGCCTCTCTTCTCTGTCTGCTTCCAGGCTTCCCTGAGGTGAGCAGCTTTTCTTCCATCCTGTTCCTGGTTGCATTGGGTCTTCTTGGGAGTCGAACATGGCCTAAAACATGAGTCAAAATAAACCCTTCTTTTAAGTTGTGAAGAGCAGGTATTTTGCCCAGGAAATGAGGAAAGTGTCTGAGATACTGGGCACAGTCTAACTTTGGGACATAAGGAAACTGCAGGGGCACACACCCTGGGCTCCTATCCTCCACAGGGGCTCTTCCTAAAGAGCCACTCCATGAGAGAAAGGCACCCTTCAGGTCCTCACTGTTCTCCGTGACTCATTATCCCATGATGGAACACTGCAGAGCAGCAAGCAAAGGGCAGGAACTATGATAACTGAAGAGGTCCCATCATCCCACAGAGCTTTTGGGATTCCCTGGTTTATATATTTGCTTAGTTATGTGTTTAGGGAACAGCTATTCTTAAAACTGTGCAGATGGTCTGTGTTGGGGTAGTTTGAATTCAGTCATTTGGTAAAAGGGGGAAGAAAATAGCTTTTCATCAACCATGCCTCTTGTCTGCTGTTTCTTCTTAGGAGGTGACCATGAGCTAAAACATAAAATCAACCCTTATGTCAGGGACGAGGGAGAAAAAAGGGAAATGCCACCACTCTGAGAGTGAGTCCAAAAGAATCCAAGGGAACATCTGTAAGAATTACTTAATAGGCAAAAGACTTTTCCTCCACTTTTTGAAAATGAAGAAATTCTTTGCAGTTATTCTTAAAACTCATCCCTAGGCGGAGTCATTAGCTACAAAGAAAGCCACCCTCCAATATCCCTAAGCATCCACAGTCGCTGATGGCTTTCTCCATAACTGGAAGGGTTCTCCCAACTTCTGACATTTTCAAGATGCATTACCTAAAGGCTCAGGATTAAAGTTTCAGTAATTTCTTTCAGATTCAATAGGCATTATTTAAAAAGAGAGTTACCAAATTATTTCAATGAAATCCTACCCCAATTTGAATTGTCCTTTTTCTTTACTCCTTGAAGTTTCCATATTTTTAGATTTCTAGTAAAAAACAAACCACCCCCCAAAAACTTGCTAATTTGCTTTCTGCTAAACCAGAGTTTTACCCTGTATTCCTTTTTTTCTCCTAAAAATGCAGAAGGAAGGTTTGATGGTGGTCTATGTCATCAATCTCATGTATTTCTATGAAAAATTTACTTTTCTCTGTTTAATGATTATTTATCAAACTTCACCACATGCAGTGGTGTACTGATCACCAGAGTGTCTCCGGCGCCTTGCACTGCTCTGTGTGTGGCCTGTCAGGGTGACCTTGAAGGCCCTGTCATGGGGAGCTGGGAGGGATTCTATGGCTGCTTTCTTGGAGTTCTGCCCAGCTGCACGGAGAATCACCCTGGCCTGTTAGAGAGAGCAGAGACCACATGAAGCAGAACCCAAGCTTCCCAACTTAGATCCTTCCGGAACCTTCTGAGCAGCCAACCTGAGGGCCAGATGCAGACAGCAAGTGAGACCCAAAGGGCAGCTCAGCTCTCTCCTGAGATTTAGAGCTCCATTGGGCATAGGCACAGACTCCCCACTGAAAAGGGAAGGCTTCTTGTTTCCCAAATGTTATGCAGCTTTCTTAGGACAAGGAAACACCAAAATATATTGTTTTGATGAATCCACTACTTTTTATTGCTATAATAACTTGATTCAGAGGAAAAGCCATTTTTAACACTTAATAACTTCCTGCTAGAAATGCATATAAGTTTGCACTTTACATACATAGATATAGTAGGGATAAAGAAGATCATTGAAAAACTTCCAAGCATGAATATATATCAGGATAAAACTCTTTAGAGAAATGACATAGAAATAGGAATTAAGGAAGAAAATGAAGTATTTCTGAATGCTGAGGACTGTTGCTACAATTTAAAATGTGACAGGAAAAGCCAGAATAATGTTCAAAATCCATTTGGCCCATATTTTGAAATAACGGAATATTTTAACATTACAATACCAAAATTTTATAGTAAGCTGAAAAGTACAGCCTTTACAACTATTTAAACTTACGATAAAAATATTTTAAATATTGGATTATAAACATTGGAAAGAGTTGCCTCAAAATTGGGAGGAGTTCTAGCTGAAAATCTTGAAAACTATTATTTTTCTTAAGAAAGCGTTCATGTAGCTTTTGTGTAGCAGGTGAGCTGAGCTCTAGCATGAATTTCGTGGAAGGGCCGGCCAAACATTCAGCAGGTTAAGGATTCGATTCCCAGTGTGCCATCCCTGCCCCGCACCCAGGGCACACTGAGGTGGCGACTGAGGCTGAGCATGGTGGCGCGTGCCCGTAATCCCAGTGCTTGGGAGGCTGAACACAGGCAGATCGCTACAAGCCAATCTACATAGTGAGGCCCTGTAGACCCTTACTATAATACAAAAAGTAATAATAATAGAATAAATAAATGCATTTCATGGCGCCCTCTGTGTATAGGTATAAGTCTGCACATATTCTTTGGGGTGCACGCATACAGGTTTGCATCAGTGTGTAATTTCATGTGGTGCTGTATTTCTTTTAAATGTATCATTTCTCTTTGACCAGTAAACCATTGTTTCCCTATTTACTCGCTTGCTTTTCCTTAAAGAGACATGGAAAGACCCTTTAACCAGAAAACGGAAGAAAAGAGAATATCGGATCCCAACAAGGAAAAAGAACAAGATCATAGAGAGAAAAAAGGGTTTTTTCTCTAAAACTGCAGAGATGCAAATTGGAGAGTTGGGGCGGCCCTTGCTTTAGTCACCTAGTGCTAGTTTGTGCCCTCTCCAAGCCAGCACTCTTCTAACTGCCAGGGGTCTGCTGGTGAACAACGCTGACCAAGTCACTTTCTGTAAAAAGCTTACATTCCAGGAGGGAACCAAAGATCAGAAACACCAAGATGTACAGTTCTGCTAACCCAGCCTGAACAGTACAGCAAGGGGAAGGGGAATTTTATGCTCTGGTTCCTTGCTGTTTCCTGCCTCTCAACATTGCTGTACATCTGTTTTCTCTGCTAAGAAAGTTCTTTCCTTCCTTTATTATATTTCATAGAGTAGAGTAGAGTAGAGTAGAGTAGAGTAGAGTAGAGTAGAGTAGAGTAGAGTAGAGTAGAGCAGAGTAAAGTAGAATAGAACAACAGTACAGAACATATCAGAACAGAACAGAACAGGCAGTGTTAGTCAACTTGCTATTACCTGGATAGTCAGCCTAAAAGGAGGGAAGTTTTATTCTGGCTCTTGGTCTCCTCCGAGAGGCCATGGCTGTGTGGCCCTGTTGCTGGGATCTTGTGGACGCACAGTGCAATAGGACAGAAACTTGTGTGAGAGACTCTGTCCACCTAGCGGCAACAGGGAGCCAAAAGAGGCCCACCAGAAGGCTGGGGTCCCAATGTCTTCTAGAAAGGCCATACCCCATGACCTCACTGCCTCCCACCAAACCCCACCTTTTCAAGCCTATAGACAATAGTAAAATCTGGTCTGCTAAGAACTTTCTTAGCAGAGAAAACAAATGTACAGCAATGTTGAGAGGCACGAAACAGCAAGGAACCAGAGCATAAAATTCCCCTTCCCCTTGCTGTACTGTTCAGGCTGGGTTAGCAGAACTGTACATCTTGGTGTTTCTGATCTTTGGTTCCCTCCTGGAATGTAAGCTTTTTACAGAAAGTGACTTGGTCAGCGTTGTTCACCAGACAATAGTAAATTTCATGGAAGATTGGGGCACCTTCCTGCCACTCTGCCACTTCTCAACCCACTTCCTACTCAAGGGTATATTCACTAGTTCTTATTCATCTTTCCAGTCTTTCTATAAATATATGTAAATAGGAATAAGTTTATATTTATAATATTATGTATATATTCCATCTTACACAAAATGTAGTCCACTCTTTATAGCAACTGCTCCATGCATGCTTTTCTGACCTAACAATATATTTAAGAAGCTTTTCCTACTGTTTCTTCCTTGTCCCATCACATTGTACTGTAGGGTGTCCATAGGACATTCAGTTTTCTAAATATGGACATTTCAGTTTCTTCTGGGCTGCCACAAATGATGTCTCCATGAACAACCATGCATGTGTGCCCTTCTGTACATGTGCAGACAGCTACAGGGAACACATTCCAGGAAGAGCCACCCTACCTTTTATTCCTGGCAGTCTTACTCACTCTCTGACACCCAGATCCCTGAGAACCAGACCTGAGGAAAGGCAAGCCCAGAGAGGTACTAGAAATGTGTCTGCTGTGCTTATTAAACTCTGAGCATCTTAAGGATATGTACCCCACCTTATTCCCATAAATAAATAAATAAATAAATAAATAAATAAATAAATAAATAAATAAATGGTTTTAAACTTGGTTTTCCTCCTTTTTTATTTTATTTTTCAAACAGACAAAAACTCACTGTGTTGCCTAGACTTGTCCTGAACTCCTAGGCACATGTGATCCTTCTGCCTCAGTCTCCTGCATAGCTTGAAGACAGCACACCCCGCTACACCAGGCTACCATTTCTAAGCGACCCAGAAAGAGGATTTCTGAACAAGGAGAAGTGTGCTCTTTCTCTAGGGACTGCTTACTGATACACAGTCTTCATTTTTGTGCCATCTGAACATTAATGACCAGAACAGGGAGGGACACACAGATCATTCCCACACTACATCTGGGTACAACTCATCCTCCACCCCATGCTTGAAGCAGATTCTAAGAAAAACACATTGACTGTGGATGCATCATCTGCACTTGGACTACACTGCTTCAGATTTTTTTTTTTTTTTTTTTTTTTTTTTTTTTTTGTCTTCTGGAGCACTAACAGGGTTATCAGGTGAACAGAGAAAAAGGGAAGCATACTTGATACAATTAGAGAGTAGCCTTGGTGTGTGAGAGACAGAGCCCAAGAGCAGATCGTGTCTGCAGGGTGCTCCCATGGCCAGGATGTGGCTTCAGTATGACATTCCAGGGTCCAGGGGGCTAGAAACAGTGGGGCCCAGTGGGAGGAGATCAGGTGACCAACAACAATACCCTGAGAAGGAGTTGAGCAACATTATGAAAGAGCAAGCCTGGGCCTCCTCTGCCATATTCTCTCCTTCTCTCTCTCTCTCTCGCTCTCTCTCTCGTTCTCTCTCTCTCTCTCTCTTTCTCTCTCCTTCTCCTCCTCTTCCTCTTCTTCTTCCTCCTTTTCTTCTTCCTCCTCTTCTTCCACCTCCTCCTCTTCTTCTCTTCTCTTCTTCTCTTCTTCCTCTCCTTCTTCTTCTTCCTCCTCTTCCTCTTCCTCCTCCTCTCTCTCTTCTTCTCATTCCTCCCATCCACTAGAGATCATCACCAGAGGATAAAAACAAAGGACTACCCACCACCCAATCTTGGGCTGTAATCTGAATATGTGGTATGGACCTTACATTTCTCCAAAAGCCAACATGTTTGATCCCCAGACTATGACACTACTGGGAGTAGTGGGACCTTTAGTAGGTGGAGCCTCATAGGAGGAAGTGAGGTCCCTGGAAGCATGACTTTGGGATCGCAACCCCTCCTCTCTCTCCTTGCTTTTGTGGTTTATATCTAAATGCCCCTCCAAAGC
This sequence comes from Ctenomys sociabilis, assembly GCA_004027165.1. Lineage (NCBI taxonomy): Eukaryota > Metazoa > Chordata > Mammalia > Rodentia > Ctenomyidae > Ctenomys > Ctenomys sociabilis. The sequence goes on from PVKA01005479.1 coordinate 38,432, forward strand.
CTCCTGCAGTCATAGGCAGGGACTTCAGAAGGCGATTGGACTATGGGGGTATCTAGCCAGCTTCCTATTAGGAATTGGGGCCTGAAGGGAAGAGGTGGGTCATTGTGGGTGTGACCCAGAAGGGCCTGTCTCCCTGCCTGGACCCTCCCTTGACTTTCTCTACTTCCTGTCTGCCATGCCCTGAGCAGCTTTCTCTCTACCATGCCCTTCTGCTGTTCTATCCCGCCCTGGAGACAACTTACTGCAGACTATGAACATGAACCAAAATTACCTGCTTCTCCTTTACTTTACAGTGTCAAGTATTGTCTCAGCAATGCAGAAAGAGCCTAAGACATAGCTGTCTCTGTCTCAGATGCCCACAGTGAGGCATTGGCCACTGCCACAGGCCCAAAACAATAAAGCCAGGCTCCCCTGGACTGGAACTTCTGAAACCATGAGCCACAGTAAGCCTTTCCCATATTAATTCCTCGGGACTTTATCATCACAGTGGAAAGCTGGTTACCACCTGTCCTTATAAGTTACCCTTTTTATGGTAACCAAGAACAGCCTAGAACCATAATGCCTGAGAATCCATATCAAATGTTCACTATATGACAACCACTCTTCTATGTCTTTAAATAAATACATGTTTTTATTTTATTCCCTCAAAAAAAAAAAAAGAAAAAGAAAACCTGCACAAGTGTTACTATTATGACTTCTAATATATTAATTTGGAAGCAGAGGCACAGGAAGCTTAAGGAAACTACTCAAGAACACACAGCTAGCCAGCAGCAGAGCTAGGACTGGAAGTCAATCTGACTTGTCTATACCTTTCATTTCAGTGCTGTTTCCCCATGTGTGCATGTGTGAGTGTGTGTGTGTATGTGGGTGCTTCTTTCCATGTACATTAGATAGGAAGAGTTTCATCTGTAAGTTTCAGGAAACCCAAAATAACTGCATTGTCAAAAACACAAACATGTGTCTCTCACACAAATAAAAATAGAAGTAAACAGTCTGTGATTTCACTAGTGGCCAAGATTATCAGAAATCTAATAGAATTTCTACCTCCTAGTCCAAAATAGTTACTGAATTCCATTCGTCACATTCCTATTCTAGCCTGCAGGAAGGAGGAAGAGGAAATCCTCTCCCTTTATCCTTCCCAGAGAACACGATACTTCCAGTTCTAACAGATTAGCCAGAGTTCTACTGGTGGCTGCACATAGTTCCCAGAGAAGCCATGAAAAGTAGCCTTTGTCCTAGAAAAACAGGTTTAAAATGCTGATTGTTATTACAAAGGAAGAGAAGCATAGTTAAAGAACAAGCAGATTCTAGCAGACCCAGAAACAGGAAAATTAATTTATGAGATCCTCAGGAGAACAGGGCTTTTAATTCCTACACTAAATGCTTGTCAGATGCTTCAGTCATTTCTACAGTGTTTCTGCCCATCAGCTCTCTCACTCCAACTCAGAGCCCTAAGACCCCCATCTGTGGGATGGGCCTTGCTCCCACTGGCCAGGCCTACCTGCCCCTGTAAGCCCAGTGAAGTCACCCTCAAGCCTCAGCCCTCTCCCACCCAGAAGCACAGGTGTCACAGAGCAAGTCCCCACTGAAGTCCCTTCTCCACACCAGTAGCCTCTCCTGCTCCTCTTCCCTTCCCCCTGGGCACCCCTGACTCTGGATGTGGGCACCCCACATCCTCAGTGTGGCCTTCTCCACCCAGGAGGGGACAGGGCCACTTGGGTAGAGGGTGGCCCCTGGACTTCACACAGTTGTCACACTTAGCTTACATTTTTCTATTTTTGCACTGATTTCTGAGCTTTCTTTCCCCTACTTCCCTTTCTCCTGCACAGAGGCCCTGGGCTGGTACCTGGACATGGTTGGAAACTCCGAGTCTGTGCAGAATGCTGCCCTGAGTGGGCTGGGACAACGCCTCTGTGACAACCAGGAAAACCAGTTGGATGTGTGTAGTTGCCAAGGTGATGGCCAAGCAGGCAGGCAAGAGGCACCTTCCACCTCATCAGAGGGAGACGCCACGGCCTCACAGAGCCAGGGTCTGGCCATGGGGAGGTCACGCTTATCCCGTCACTCATCACTCACTCACGCATCTGGAGAGGCCTCCTGCAAGCCAGATGAGCCACATCCTGAGAAAAAGGATCAATAAGACACAAAGATGCTGGGACGGTCACTTTCAGGTGAAAGTTTGGTTGGATAAAGCCAGCCCTAGAGAAGGCTGCTACCAGAGAGCAGTGTGAATGTACTGTCCAACCCCTGAGAACGAGGACCGAGGTGAACTGTGACCACCAGGACCCGAGTCCTCTAGCCTTTGGACCCCCATCCAGGTTGCTAGGCTTGGGCCTCCAAAGGAGTTCCTCGGTGAGCTCCCTGTGCTGAGGCCTTCAGACTTGGTCTGAGCCCCCAGCATCACAGGGTCTTTTCTGTAAGGCTGCTCCACCTCCAAAAACAACTCCAAAACATTTCTAGGAGCCTCTGGCAAGCCCTGGGCATGACACCTTCCCTCCAGGACAGCTTCTGTCCAGTGTTAGCAGATGTAAGCACAGCGGTACAGCTCTTTCAAACCCATCCCAAGGCCTCTGCTCTGTTTGGTGCAGTGGCTCCCATGGCCCTCAGAGCAAAGCATCACATCGACACAGATCTCCCTCTCGGGCTCCTTCCTGCCCCACTCTGTATCCTCCCCACACCAGCTGCAGGTTCACTCATCCCTGGTGTGCAGACCTGTGGACTTCTTCTCTGTCTGACGTTCCTCCCCCATCTCTTCTCCGTTTCCTCCCTCTGTCTCTTCCTTCCAGTCTGAATTCAGAGAGTCCTTCCCCACGCACATCCCCAGGCTTCCACAGCTTCCTTCTGATTTATTTCTCCTCTTTGGCATAGCCTTCTGTCTGACATTCTCTGTCCCACTTTTCAATCCTAATTTCTTTCTTCTCCACTGATACGTTAGCCACCGAGGGAGGCAGGAGATGTAGAATTTTTGAGGTTGGTTTAGTTTTGCATCCAGAGCACTAGAGGGGAGAAGGGAGTGGGGAGGCTCAAGCTGGTGAAGACAGGCCAGAGGGCTCGTTCTGGGCTTCCCTGGAAGATTGCTGCAACCCCAGAATGTCAGTGGGCAGTTGTGTCCTGTTCCAAGAGTGGTCAAAGGTGCCTGCCTTGGATTTTGGGGCTGTTCCCTGTGCATCCGAGGAGTTGAAAGCCACCTCAGGCAGGTGCATCTGTTTCTGCGATTTTACCAATCATAGATCAAAAAAAAGTCAGGCAAAAGCGTGCCTGTGTTGAACGTGTGCAAAACTCTTTTCTTATTATTCCCCCAGCATCGCAGCACAACCCTGGACACAGTGTCTGAGCATATTAAGCACTGGAGTCACCTGGAGGTGATTTAAGGCACAGAGCAGAATGCTTCTAGGCCCTATATGAATGCAGAACCCTTTTGTGTAAGGGACGTGAGCACCATGGATTTGGGTGCCTCTGGCATCCTAGAGCCAGGCTGCACCAGCCATAGGGGACACCAGCACAGGTATCCCCTCCACATTCCTATTTCAGGACCCTCAAGCTGCTTTTCCTTCACCTGAGTCCCCTGCAAGTCAAAGAAAGCTGGGAGAAGGGAACTTCCTGGGCCCCAGTGAAAATCAGAAAATATCAGAGTATTTGTGGGGGGCGGGGGCACTGCCAAGAAGCAGTGCGTTCCTGGGTGGGCGGGAGGCTTTAATGTCCAGAACCAGGGAGTGGATCTGAGGTGTCAGAGATGGGAGACGCCAAATCCCTAAGGCAACTGGTGTTAAAAATAAGTAACTGTAGGCTGGGCGTGGTGGCGCATGCCTGTAATCCCAGCACTCGGGAGGCTGAGACAGGAGGATTGTTGTGAGTTCAAGACCAGCCTGAGCTACAAAGTGAGCTTAAGGCCATCCTGAACTGCATAGTGAGACCCTGTCTCAAAAAGACATTAAAAAAAAAAAAAAGTAACTGTAAAAATAAATGGAATAAAATAAACTTTTAAAACAAGTAGAAGTAAAAATACATTTTTAAAGATAAAAGAGACTAGCATGCATTTTGAAATAAAGCAAAATTTAAATCTAAAATATATAAAATGGAATAAAGTAAATGTAAGTAAAACTCTCTAATAAGTAAAATAAACTGCTCTGGGGCATTGGGCCCCCTGGGCGCCAAGATCCTCAGCCCTGGCTGGTACAGAGTGGTGGGAGGAAAAGATGTTCCCAGGAACATGTCATCCAACGATGGCCTCTTTACAGCAGTTTTAAAGGTCACCTACTGCCCGAGCAGCCGCAGACACTGTGATGCAAACATGGGCAGGAAGGGTGCCCAAGTGACAGGAGACCTGGGCTCTGCAGGGAGGTCACCTTGTGTAAGCCCACGCCCAGCACTGGTGGCCTCCTGCAGCCCACGGCCTGACGGGAGTCTGGCAGGGTGACAGCACAGGGCACAGGCAGGACATGCACAGCTGGCAGCTAGGCACAGATCGAGGCCCAGTGCCAACTGCCACAGCTTCAGACTTCCTAGCAGAGGTACCACGGATGACAACCCCTGGCTTGTGACCGCGCTCCACAGTGAGACTTCAGCGTTGCCTGAGCACAGCTGGCCTCGGGGACCAGGCCCTGGGGCAGGCACAGAGCTCCCCACCAGCCAGCCAGCGGGTGGCTAAGAGGGTCAGCTCAGACCCCAGCTTTTCGCCTCTGTCTGCCTGGCCTGAGCCATGTTGTACTGTCCAGGACTGTGCAGCTTCCAGTGGAAGAGGGTATTTGCCTGAGCCCAACTCCTCAGTGTGACAGCGTGAGATCTCTTGCAAGCCCTGTCCCACCCCTCTGTCTTCTCATAATTTCTTCCTTCTCCTCCCTCAGGGCTGACCAGTAGGCTGACTCAGGGCTGCCTGGAATTCATCTGGGCCCCAAGTTTGCCAGCACAGACAGATAGATGGCCTTCTATGTCACTTAGCCCGTTCCACAAGCTGCCTCTGAAGTCTTACAGAGTAAGGAGACACAGGGACTTACATTTACACTTACACACACACACACACACACACACACACAACCGAGAGCTCCTCTTCCTCTGTCCTCTCCCCACCTCTCCCCTAGTTTGGGGCTGGTGGTTCAGTTCCCAAACGCGTTTCCATCTGGAGTTCTGTTGGCAGATCAGCCACATCCTCCCACTCCAGGGTCTGCACACTTCACCTCCTGGAGGTGACGGCTCTGCAGCCTGGTCTTCACGCATTGGAACTCCGTGTACTCCCTATGGGCTTCCGTTAACTCCCCAGAGCTGAGGTACCAGCAGCAGCAGCAGCAAGGAGTTTCAGTCAGCTGTAACAAGACGGAGAGACTGTCTGTGGACAGAAGCAGAGAGAAGCCTGGGCCTGTGCTCATGGTGAACAGCCCCTTGAGACTTTATACCACCTGCAGGTAGGCCAAGCACCTTTCAGTGCCCACAAGGGTTCCCCGCAACAGATCCTAAACAAAATTCCACAGAGACCGATGCCCCTATTTGAACCACATGGGTTACATGGGCTGTTGCTGGTTCCCTCTGTATCGCCACCACCACCACTGCCACAGTACTCCCTCAGAGCAATGCAATCTGTTTGGGTACTGATTCCCAAGGATGGATGTGCCTGCAATATATTACGCACATTTATTAACAAAGAAAAAGGAATTTTACAAACTACCCAGGATGGTAAATCCCTAAGCTTGACATTGGCTGTGGATCATGTGGATGTCCATCGCTACTAAACAAGAGCCCATGAAACCAGCCTCAGAACTGCACTTCCTGTTCTCCAGCCTTCACATAAAAGGAGGGAGAAAGAGTACCAGACTTTGTCTGCCTTTGCTTTTGTTTCCAGCACCAGTGACTGAGCCCAAGGCCTTGTGCATGCCACCACTGAACTATATCCCCCTTTCTTCTTCCTTCTTTTTAGAACTACTGAACCTTATTAGGATCCCAAGCTCAGAATTTAGGACATCAGTAATTTCTCCAAGCCAATGCTTCTGTGACAGCAGGTAAAGGGAAGAGGGAGGACCCTAGCTGGTCTTGTGCCTTGTCACTACAAGCTGATTCTCCCACACATGTACACACTCACTCACACCCTGACTGAAGAAGGACAATACTATTTCTGAGCTGATCGAGTACCACTTTGTAACACCTGCTTTAACAGAGTCTAATAAACCAGTTATTGATCTAGGCCATAAAGTATAGGCATAGGTGAAAGCATTCATGTCACAAGAAATATAGCTGTGGACTTCCTCCGGGGTCATCTCAGCTAGCTGGCTTCTCATTTCACTCCTAGGACAGCTACACATTCTAATCAGAAAAACCAACCAGCATTATCTGCCCATTGGTATTGGCTGAGAAGTCAAAAGTCCATGCTATGATTTGAATGTGTCCCCCTAAAGTTCATGTGTTGAAAACTTAATCCCTTGAATCCTATGTAGAGAGTATTTGGGTTTCTTGGATATAATTAAGGTTAAATGAGGTCATTGCCCCATGGTGGCATTGGAGGCTTTGTAAGAAAAGCAAAAGAGACAGAGTTGCTATCAGTGCACTGCACCTGGATGTGCTACCAGGTTAAGATGGAGCAAGTGGCCTTTGCCAGTTACCAGCCCCATGGCCTTGGACCTCCTAGCCTACAGGACTGAAATAAATCTCTTTGCTTTATAAATTACTCAGCCTGTAGTACCCTATTGGAGCCACAGAAAAAGGACTAAGACTAAGACTTTCAAAGCATTAATATAAAATTAGAAGGAAAACCATTCATTGGAAGGACACCCTTCCACATGTAATGTCTTTTGTACGTACAATGAAATGCTTATGATGAGTGAGTTATGAGAGGGAAAGATTTCCTTTGGTTCACTTGCTGGTCCGTGGTCACAGGCTCGCACCTGGCAATCTCAGGGTGCATATAGCGAGACGGGGATCACATGTTTATGTCTCCATTCTCTGGTCTCCATCCTTCTTCCTCTTAAGAAGCCACCAGGGCACAATTAAGGGAACTGTATCCCAGCACCTTACCTAATCCTGATCAATTCCTGAAGGACCCTGCTAAACACCATCTGATTCAATTTTCACCTTCTCGACACTACTTAATGAAGATCTTAGCATGTGTACCCTGAAGAACACACTCCAACCACATTCAAAGCACAGCATGCTACAACACCCGTGGTCCTTGGGAACTGGGCAAAATGAAGTGGGCCCACCACAAAAGGACAAATGGCAAATGATTCCGCTTACACAAAGCCTTTAGCGGGCTCAGCTCCATGGGAGAAGGTGGAATGAGGTTTCTGGGGCTGGGGGTAGGAGGAATGGGGAGTTAGTGCATAGCAGGGACAGGACTGTAGATTCCCGAGATGATGATAAGAGCTGTAGAAACGGATGGTGGTGATGATTACACGACCAAGTGAATGGATTTCACACCTCTGAATTGTACGCTTTAAGGTGGTAAATATTATCCTATGGCTTTTTTTAACCATAATTTTTAAAAATAAACTTAATTAGAGGGAACAAATAACCCCATAAGAGGTAAGCAGGGCAGCATGGACCACGAGGTCCTGGGGGTGGGGGGAGACTGGAAATTGAGAAACATTTCCTGGAAGAGGCGGTGCTCGTGTGTCTGTCCATGCTCCCTTTAGTGAGCCCTGAAGAGCTAACTAGCAGCCGTGAGAAGCTCAGCAAAGTGTATGTTTTTCCAGTAACCCTGCTGCCGTGTGTGGGAATCGAGGGCCAGTCCTAACTGCCGAGGCAACTGCATCTCAGAGCCCTGGCTAGGCAGGCCTGGTTAGGTCAGCACATGACACATAGTTTGAGGCTGGGTTACAGCAGGGAGAGCCAAGCAGATGCAGTTGCAAATCCTAATTTAGGGGCTTACTTGGGCCAATTACTCTCCATGTCTGAGCCTCAATTTCCCCACTCACTAAATTCTGTTTCTGGGAGGTTATTGCGAACAGCAAAGACACAAAGTAAAAAAACTCCGCATCCAATATCCTGAAGCGTTGAAAACCTGTGAGCTCTCATCTGTGATTCTGGAATCCACAAAGCTCTGAAAACTGAAAGCTTCCTAACCTCATGTACTTGCTTCCCCAAACCTAGGACTATTTATCTCACTTAGTACAATTCGCTTTTATTTTTCTCTGCAGGAAGATTAATGTGCCTGATGACAGAACGCTGCTCCCATCTCGCCCGGGAGTGAGGTGAACGTAGGACATGCAAGTAGCTTCTTTCTCAAGTCCAAAAGGTCTGAACCACGTTGGACGGATGGGGACTGTGACTATAGAGTTCTCTGGCCTCCACAGATTCCAACCTTTCATCACCTATCGATTGGTGAGCAGGTTGCGTGTTGCTGTTTGTTTCAAGAGTTTTGTTTGCTTCTTGTGCTGGTACCAAAGCAGGGCCTTGCGCATGCCAGGCCGCATTCTGCAGCTGAGCTAGGGCCCCAGGGCTGCTGTCCCTTTAAGAATGATGTGTACACACACATATAACCTAGTCCATGCGTTGTGTGTCCTTGAGGCTGTTGCCTCCGGACAGGAAAACTGGTCCAAGGAGAAGGAAATCTAGCTTCCACTGCACAGCCCCTTACATGCGGTGAAAACTGTACCCCATAAGGAGAAGACATTTCTGACCTTCAACTAAATAGTTAAAAGACATTTCATATCCATTAAGATTGTTACTGCAAAGCAGTAATTTTATTTTTTTTTTTATTTTTATTTTTTTTTTTATTTTTTGTCTTTTTGAGACAGGGTCTCACTATGCAGTTCAGGCTGGCCTTAAGCTCACTTTGTAGCTCAGGCTGGTCTCGAACTCACAACAATCCTCCTGCCTCAGCCTCCCGAGTGCTGGGATTACAGGCGTGCGCCACCACGCCCGGCAAAGCAGTAATTTTAAACAGGAGAGAAAATGCTAAGCATTGGCATAGTTGTAGAGAAAGCAAAGCTTGCGGTGCTTGTGGGATGTTCATGGTGCCGCCATTTGGAAAGCAGTATGGCAGCTCCTCAGGAAGGCAGACGTCCAAAACCTGAGAGCTGGAGTTCAAAGGAGCAGCTGAGCTCCTGTATTTATGGTGGTACTCGTTACGCTGGACAAATGGTAGAAGCAACCCAAACGCCCACAGAAGGTCAGTGGATAAACAAATGTTGTGGACGCACAATGGCTCTTAAAAGGGAGGTAATTCTGATATCTGATACAACATTGAAGAACCTTGAGGACGTTGTGTTAAGAGAAATGAGCTAGTCACAGAAACCTGTACAGATACTTTACGACCACTTAGATGTGGGATCTAGAGTTGTCACAGTCATACGGACAGAAAACGGAATGGGAGTTACCAGGGAGCCTAGAGGGCAGGAACGGGCCTGACAACGAAGAAGTGCAAGAAGTTCAAATGTCCCATAGGCGGAGGGTGGGGTGGTGGCCTGGCAGTGTGAATGCACTGAATGCCACTCAATGGTACATTTAAAATGGCCAATTGTATAGTTCACCACGATAAAGAAAGAAAAAAGAAAACCTCAAAAGAACAAACCCTGGCAAGCCTGAATCTGCTTGCAGCAGCCCAGCGTGTGGAGCAGATTCTGCCCCTTACCATCTCAGGGAACCATGCTGTTCCTGCAGACCGGCACCCTTCAGGGACCCAGGGAAGAGAGTGGAGCTGGTCGGGCCGCCCGTCCCACGCAGACATGCTGAGGGCACCTGACGCGGACGTGGGCTGCCTGGAGCTGGGCCTGCTTGTGCCGGGGATCAGGCTCTCGCCACCTCCTGAGTCACTGCCAGATGGATGTCCGGGCTCAGAGTCCAGGGCACAGGACGAGAGGCTTCCGCTCCTCGTTGGAGGAAGCCGTTCTCCCAGCAGAAGAGGCAAGCAGCCAAGGAGAAATAAGGTCGCTTGCCTTAATATCGGGGTGCTCAGGATCCTCTGGGGTTTTATTTTGGTGCTTTGCTGTGTTGTGCTGTGCTGTTTTTATCAAAGAAAAAGTCTTTCTAGCCGAGTTAGAGTATTTGGGTCATTTCTGCACGTCTGGCAAAACAGTTGGCTGATGTTTTCTGGAGTGCTCTCAGATATTTACCAAGCATGACCTACAGCGACGCTCAGGTCCCAGTGTGCCTGCCCAGTGAGAGGCTCAGACACAGGACGCTGAGGGCCACAGGAGAGCCCAGTTCCTGCTCCACCACACCTCTCAGTCCCATGGCTTCCCTGGGTTTCTGATTCATCATGGATAAAACTGACCAGGGGCCTCACTGAGGATCTACCACCCATCAGTTAGGAGAACTAGGCCTGGCCTGGCTGCCCAAGAGGGGCATAATCAGAGCGACAGGACTGGGAAGAGGTTTCTCCTGCCTTACACAGCCTTGGAAAAGGAGCGGGTCTGCCCCCAACTTCTGAGCTGTCTGGTGGGAGCTGGAACTAGGCAGGAGGGGCTGGTAAATCACAAAAACCAGTGTCAGAGCACCTGACCAGGTTGGAGAGACAGAGACATCTGGCCCCTCCCTGCCTTTCGCCACACCCATCCCCACCCCGGCTCAAGGCACAATGGTTTCTCAGAAGTGCAGTTTGAAGGAAGCAGGTCACTGGGACCCAAAGTAGGTCAAAGGACCCCCCCCCTTTAATGACCACTAATCCAGCCTTTGTGGCTGCTTTGAGGGTACCAGCTCTGAGGGGGTCTTTCTGCTTCTCAGTCTGACCTGGAATTTCTGTCTCAAAGCATGGAATGTGAAGTCTTTGAAATGGGAAGCTCTCAAGTGCCTGGCTACCCACTTTAACTAAGCTCCCCTGCTCTGCAAGTAGCAGGCATGCAGTCGGGTGTGAGGCACAGGTGAACACAGCTGGATTCACCCACTGGCTGCCAGGGGAGGAGGCTGCCCATCTGGTTCCAGGCCACCTGGGGAGCAGGCCCATTATTTCCTCTAGGAGGGTTGGGCTTCCAGGTAGAGACCAGAGGTCATTGTGCTCCAATGGGCCAGACCATAAATTAGGAACTCAATTGCTATTTGTTTAAACCCAGCCAAGGTACCCAGGTTGAGCCCAACACAACTCTTGAGATTCAAGTTGCCTTATAGGGTGAGTAAGGCAGCCACAGGAGGCCCAGGGAGGCTGAGGGAGCAGCGGCGATAATGAACGGCGTTCGTGCCAGCCCTTCTTCTGGGGCAAGCACCCATCTCCTCTGTCCCAGGTATCATCCAGCTGTGGGAAGAGGAAGAACCATTAGCCCCATAAAATAGGAAGCAAATCCAGGTACTGCTACCCACCACCATCAGTAGAATCAGATTCAAAGGCTATCCAGGGACATTCCCAGTGATATTCTTTGCTGTTAGGTCTAGAAAGAAGAAAAGGAATTAGAAAAAGGAAAACAGGAGGAGAAACCAATATGAAGAGAGGACCCACTGTGGGCAAGATACGTGCACCCAGTCCTTGAGGGGGTGGTTCTGTGATGGCTCCAGTGGTGGCAAGAGGGAAAGCCAGGCCTCAGAAGCTCAGCCGCAGCCGCACCAGAGGACACCACCTTTCCATGGACACCACCTTTCCATGGACACCGCCTGAAATCCACCAGGGCTATGTATTCCCAAGCAGGAGCAGCCACTTGCTTCCTGCCCAGGCAGGGAACTCTGCTTATCAGCTGGCCTTTTTCCTCCCCTGCAGGCCTCCTTCATGACACTGGGGGTTTTGTTCCTTTTTCTAGAAGGTTCTGTTGTGCGAAGTGGGAGAACAGATACTCGTGTGGGTGTGCTGAGGACAAGTTCATCCTCCTCTCAGCTATGGACGGCTCCGCAGCAGGTAGAAGGCAGAGCCAGCTGCCTTCGGTGTGGCTGCTGGGGCCCCTTCCTCCCACCCACAGAGGTGCAGGCCCTCTTGGTGAGGACAAGCCCTTACACCTGGGCCAATGGCACTTGCCAGGGCCCTGGGGAGCGGTGACAACTGAGCAACTCAACAACAGAGTTGTTACACAGGAATATTATTACTCTGCCAGAACCAAGAGCAGATTTGAGTCATTTGTAGGAAAGTGGATGCACCTTAAGACCATCATGGTAAATGAAATAAATCAGACACACAGCTTACATATTACACAGTTTCTGTCATATGAGAACCCCAAGGTATAAATAAATTAAGGAGCAGAATAAAAACCAGATAATAGAAAACAGGGAGAAAGATCATTTGCAAATATGAAGAAGGCCAAGGGTTATAGGGTGGAGAAGGGAAGGGGGAGATCCAACAAGTGTACCAACTCTCCACGGGAAGTGTAATCATCGTGCACTGCAAAGATCTCCTAAAACAATTAAAAATTCTAGAGATGAAATTACAAGCCACAGAAAGCTTACGAGAGAGCCCTGTGCAAACACCATCCACAGAGGACTCTGGCCGGGTTTGTGGCCAAGATGAAGGGCATACTCTCCTCCATTCAGGTCGTCCAGCACACACCACACCGGCCAGCACAAGAGAGGCGGCCAGCTTGGGTGTTCGCTAATCTTCCACCCACAAGGAGACTCTCCTAACGGAGAAGCTTCCTGGGCCACAGGCAGAGCTTGACCCATGAGTCCGGGCCATCATTCTGACTGCACCCTGGAAGCCAGTAAAGCTCACCACCCGCTGCACCCTGCTCCCTGTTTGCCAGGGGAAATCCGTGGCGATGCCTCACTTGCAGGGTTACGATGGACACCAGGCTGCAACTGCAGCGGGCGAGTAGGAAAACTGACACCGATTCTCTGGTCAATGCCATCTTTCCGACGGGTCCCCAGAGCAGGTAAACAAACAGTTTGTCCTTGGAGCCAAGGCTTCCAGTTCCTGGCCCACTGGCTGAAGAAGGCCAAAAGCTGTCCCCCAGCTATGCACAGAAAGGGGCGTTCTTGGCACTTTGAGTCAGCAGGTTATTGATGGGGACAGGTGCTCATAATTCAGCCTCCCTCACTTTGGCCTTATTTTCCCTTTTCTGGAGTCCTCTCGATAGAGGCATGAACCCCAGCTCCTCCTGGCCTGGAAGCATCTCAGTCTGAGTTTGCCGAGGTGGGTTGCTAAATTTAATTGCCAGTTTCCATGCCATGTGATGGTGTGTGACAGGCCAGCTCACTCTGTGAGCTAGCCAGAGGTTTTAAATAAATGCTTTCGGATGGAAAGGATGATAGAGATTCCTATTATTCAGTGAGCCCGAGCTCTGAGCTGGTCCAGGTTCACAACGTAGTCACAGCACCGCTAATCTCACGAACGCTGTTGCCACTTCCCAGTGTGGCCACAGACAGCCCACAGAGGTCTGTGGGAAGAGCGCCAGCCAGGCATTTGGGAGAACCTTCCAGGCCAGTCTGTCCTAGCACTCTGTGACCTTGGGGCACAAATAGCCCTGTGGCCCAGCTCCTTCTTTTGCTTTTTGTTTGTTCATTTGTTTTCTTGTTTTCTGTTTTATTGTACTAGACAGAGATTGAATTCAGGGCTACAGCCTTGTCCCCTGCCTTTTTTATTTTTTTTATTTTGAGACATGGTCCTGCTAAGTTGCACAAACTTGTGATCCTCTTACCTTAGCCTCCCAGAGTGCGGAGATGACAGGTGTGCACCACCGTACCCAGCTCTCACCGGGAAGAGGAGTGGACCGCAGGAAGGCAGGAGCAGAGCAGTAGCAACCACACAGAGCTCTCAGGAATCAGGTCAGGGTGTGCAGAAGACATTGTTAATGAAAGCCTCCCCAGAACACCAGGCCACACAGAGCAGGCGCTACACACAGGCTCTACCTCTGAGCTACACTCCATAATGTGCCTTACTTCCTTAATCTTTAATTGTCCTTGATCTCTCCCTGGATTTCAGCCTGATTTTTGTTCATTTGGTCAGTTGGTTTGTTGAGGTTCTGAGGAACGAACCGAAAATCTTCCCGCTGACCTGCACCCATTTTTACTTTTTATTTTGAGGTTTCACTAGGTTGCTAGGTTGCCCAGGCTGAGTTTGAACTTGCAGTCCTTCTATGTCCACCTCACACAGTTTTGGGTTATAAGTGGGCACCACCACTTTCAGCCTCCCTCCCTTGATGTTAGTGTCTGCTTCCTTCTATCTCTTATTGCATTTCCCAGCTAGAACTAATACTGCTGGCACTGCTAGAAATCAGGTATCTTAATTTTTATAGGGGAAATAGTCTCCTGCATGTGAATGAAAACAGCTTAGTAGAGAAAGAAAGTTAAATGTAACAGGGAAATAAAGGAATGGTGCAGCACCCAACTTCCCTTCCTTCCCGATAGCCTGTAGATATTTTGGAATGAAATGCTTGTCTTGTGAGAGGTGGAGAAAAATGAGTGTGTTGATTGAGTGATTTGGAGAGGTGTGGACGAGCCAAAGTGAAGCCAAAGGTAGCTGCTACCAGAAAACAGCTCGTGGCCAGGCTATAGCTCAGCAGCACAAGTGCCTGTCTGGCAAGCACGGAGTCCTGAGTTTGGTCCCTGGTACAAAAAAAGAGGACAAAGAAGGATGAAGAGGAGGAGGAGAAGAAGGAAGAAGAGGAAGGTGGTGCGTGGGCTTCCTGTGTGCCTGCCTCTCCCAGCAGGGGCACCAACACCAGCCTGGCCCAGCAAGCGCAAGCCTTCGGAGCCTTGGGTGATGACCAGCAGCCTGCCGCGGCACGCTTGCCATATGTTCACCACCACTGCCCCAGACGCTCTTTTCAAGGATGTTTGTGGAGAGAATAGCCTTGGAGGACAGTGTTCCTCTCTAGAGCAAAGGGCTGTTTTGTTTGCAGCCCAGTGTAATAAGGATCATGTCTTCCCTGAGCAAAGGTTGGTAAGTTTGCCTACAGCCCATAATAAAAGATCTGCATTTCGTAAGCTGAGGCTGCTCTCCCATGACACCCTCTCTCTGATTAGAGGGGCTGCTGGGCTCCGTTTGCCCACCCTAGGTGCCATTCTTCTGTGATCATCAAGCTGTATCTTCTCTTTGGCCAGCACAGTGAGACTGAGCAGGCTGAGATGTTAAATGTGCAAACTGAACAGAAAGCAGACGCCTCACAGCTTTTGAAAGTTTCCATGTGATCAAAGATTGAAGCAAACACTCATGGTCCAGGCAGACTTATCCCTGAGCTCCCAGCACAAATCTCACCCCATGGAGTTCTTCCCTCAACAGTCCTTAAGCAGTTAGGGAAGAAAAAAGCCCTGGGAAGGAGTTTTCACATCTTGTATATAATTGGTGGGAGTCAAATACACAAAGGGCTTCCAGACAGGTGAAATTGATTATTCTATGGAGCTCTAGAAAAATGAACTAAACAGCAGAAAAAAAAAAAAAATCAGTTCAACATATTTTTTAAAACACACAAATGCTAGTATTTAAAATTACTCCAAAGATAACAAGTGTTAAGGTCTTAAGTTCAGTGTTGGCTAGTGTGACCATTTATAGGATTTCTACATGGAAAACAGCTAGGACTAGGTGATTGCAAAGAGCTCTCTGAAGATGCTACTAGAGGGCCAGGGAGATGGATCAGTGGAATAAACACTTCCCTGGCAAGCGCAAGGGCCTGGGTTCAATCCTCAGTTCCAAAAAACAAAAAGGAAAATATAATCAGATTTTCTCATCTCAAGTTTGGGGAAGGTGAGCTGGTGGATCCAATGGGGACTCTCAGCTGGTTACATTTGAGATGACAATATTGTAGGGCTGTCTCCTGCAGAAACAGCCAAGCCTAAATTACCCAGGGGTGATATGAGGGGTGATATGCTGCTCAAGAATCAACCAAACTTACCAAGAGCCTAAGGCAAAAACTGGAGGGCCATGACCTTTATTTTAGAGCAAAAATCAAACTTGTCAGATGACTATAATTGTATTGTCCACTGTTCTTACCACTGTCTAGCTGCTAAGCACACATAAAACAATAATCAAGTTTTTAATTTAGAAGATCAGACATCAAAGTTAAGGGATTGAATTGCTCTGGGCTTAATTCACCTCATGGGACACACTGGGCTGCTGCATTAAAGACTGATGTGAAATCTCTTCTCCAGTGGAAAATGTACTTTTCTAGCAACCAGAAGGTCCTTGTTCACTAAATATCATGTCCTTCTCCTTTGTCAGTGCTAGAAATATTCAACCATTCTTAGTCTCATCGTCCCTGTATTAAAGTCTGTTTTATGTTGCTATAACAAAATACCTGATGCTGGATACCTTACTAAGAGAAGACATTCATTTAAGGTTCAAAAACAGATTCAAAAGCATGGAGCTGACATCTGCTTTGCTCCGGTAGTGGCCTTCTAGCTACAACACAAGATGGCAAATGGCAGAAGCACATGCAAAGGCAGGAATGAGGGAGGCAGGGGCCAGGTTTGTTCTTCTTAGAACAGCTTGCTCTGGAGGAGCTACAACTAGAGTCTCCAGAACTGTGGGGGGAGCCCCGAGTGATCCAATTCTTCTTCACTAACCCCCACCTTTTAAAGGCTCTACCAGTCAACATCTCCTCACTAGGGACGAAGCTTCAAGCTCATTAGCTTTTACAGGATGCACTCAAGCCAGATCCCAGCCACCACGTTTCCTTTCTCGGTTTCATGAGGCTCCTCCATGCCCCTTGTCTGTGCAGTCAGTTGCAGGCTTCCCCACTGTTACAAGCCTGTGCCTTATTTGTCTTAATCTCTGTTGTGGTTTAGATCTAAAATGGCCCCGAAGGCCTCATGTGCTTGGCAGATGATTGCATTGTGGTTGTTCATAGCTGACTTGCTATTAAGAGGTGGGAACAAACCAGAAGAGGTGAGTCACTGGGGTTGTGACCTGGAAGGGTTTACCTCCCTTCAAAGCTCCTCCCTGTACTCTCTGCTTTCCCAGGTCCATGCCATGGACCTCACTGTGTCCTTCTGCTGTGATCTTGGAACCAGCCAACTGTGGACTGAAACCACCACCAACTATGAGTCAAAGCAAATTCTTCCTCTAAGTTATAAGTGTCAAGTATTATATCCTAGCAGTGAGAAAAGCCAGGTGATCTCCTTTGATTGGTTGCTTTCTAAAGCTACGTAAGGAGCTGCTTAAATTTCATCAGTCACAAAATTGTAGTACATCCATAGGTTTTATTTCTCTTTTGATTATACCATCTGGGTAACTTTGAACAGGATTATTTGAGTTCTATAAGTCTCATTTTCCTCAGACATAAAAGGTTGTAACACCTACTTACTTCCAATTAAAGACCAAGGGTCATGTATACAAAAATATTTCAGATTATCAAGAGTGAGCCCAACATAAACTGCAGACCCTGGGAGATTTTGAGGTGTCAGAGTGGGTCCACTGATGGTAACAAATGCATCACTCTGATGGTGGAGTTGGTAATAGGAAAGGTTGTCCACATTGAAAGCTAGGGGTGCATCAAAATACTCTGTACCATCCTTTTAATTTATCTGTAAACCTAAGTTTTCTCTTTAAAAAGTCTTTAACTACAAATAAATCAATTGGAAAGATACATTGCAAGGTCCGAATATCTGGAAAGTACAGTCGTCGTCAGACCATAAGTAGTAGCAGCACCTATGCCATGCTGCCACTGGTTTCCCTGCAGATGACAGCTCACCGTATCCCAGTGTGAAGGTCATCTCAGCTTCAACCTCAGGGCCTAGCACTCTTTAGAGTCTGTAGTTTGGGTGCAATTTCAGCCTCTGTGTGATTGAAACCATGGCCCGCAACATGGCACTCTTGGAAGGTGGTAGAAGTCTTGCAGCTACGGTCTTGTGGGAGATGCCCAGGTCACAGCATGTGTCACCTTAAAGGAGAGTGAAGCACCCCAGCTTCCCTCTCTCTCTCTCTCTCTCTCTGTGTGTGTGTGTGTGTGTGTGTGTGTGTGTGTGTGTGTGTCACTCTCTCTCTCTCCTTCTGTCCCTAGTCATCTCTCCTTACCTCTCTGCTCCTGGTTCAAGATGTGATCACTTGCTTGCTCCAGCACACACTCCCACCATTGCCATCTGCCCCCGCGTGGGCCCTCGCCTTCAGCAGAGCCTATGCTATTCTGCTTAGACTTTGAACCTCCCAACATTCAGCTAACTAAGCCCCTTAAGAAGTGCCCCCAAGTCATGCAGTTCATTGTAGTAACACAAGGCCAACTAATGTGGTGGACTACCAGGACTATTATCCTTAAAAGGAGAACAATTGTCCCCATTTGCCTAAATCTGGTCCTATTTCTGTGCACTGATACGTGCAGAGCTGGCTGAGTTTTGTCTTTATCCCCAAGTTGTACTTAAGCAATGCAAATGGGTCTGACAAAGGTGCTGATGCATCGTTTATAAGGCAATGGATAGGTCAGTGGTGCCTCACCTGTAGCTCCCCAAAGTATGTGTGAGACTTTATGCTGTCGGCTGAGACTGAGCTTTGAGGAAAAAGCTGTGATGTCTCAGAGTATGACAATTACACATCAAAACTAAAACATGGACCGCAAAACATTAGATGCTGCACAATCTGTGATTTGCAGATTAATCTTTTTGCACCTCTCTCTCTCTCTCTCTCTCTCTCTCTCTCTCTCTCTCTGCATACTGCAGAGGTGAGTTCTCCTCTGTGGTCTCCTATAGTCCTGCTCACAGAATTCGAGGACTTCCCACCTATCACTCCATCACTCGTCCTCAAGCCAGTTCCTTCTTCAAAAATTAATAAAACTTGGGTTCTGCCCTGGGTCAAGGCCCTTGTTGCAGTTATCTATCATTCTAGCTGGATTTAGGGCCCCCTTGGCTCCCCCCAACTACAAATATGCCTTAGTGTCTTTATTCTCATCTGGGATGTAGTAGAAGTGGTAGACTGGAGGGCCTGTGAGATAGCTCAGTGGACTAAGTGCCTGCTTAAGCAATTACAGGGACCGGGGTTCAATCCCCAGTACCGCATGCTGGTCCCGTACCACTGACCAAGTCTGGGCATGTTGGTACGCGCCTGTGATCCCAGTGCTGGGAGGGCTGAAAACAGGAGGATCACTATGAATCTAAACTGTGTAGTGAGATCCTGAATCAATTTTTTTTTTAAATATCATTAAAAAAAAAAAAGAAACCTTAGCTAAAGTGGTAGATTAGAATTAATTTATTGGAATTCCAATAACTTTCCCCTGGAATTATGAATATAAACTTCAAGCCGGGCGTGGTGGCGCATGCCTATAATCCCAGCACTCGGGAGGCTGAGGCAGGAGGATTGTTGTGAGTTCGAGACCAGCCTGAGCTACAAAGTGAGCTTAAGGCCAGCCTGAACTGTATAGTGAGACCCTGTCTCAAAAAGACAAAAAAAAAATAAAAAAATAAACTTCACCAGACTACAAAGAGGTCTGGGAAGGGCTTCCTGTAATTAAGAAGTCAGATATCTTGACATATGCACTAAAGCCCAGGACACTAGTAGTCTGAGTTTCAAGTGTCACTAGTTTGAGCCCAGCTGGGCAATTTAGTAATTTACTGAGATATTGTCTCAAAATAAACAATAGAAAGGCCAGGGAATGTAGCTCAGTGCAAATACCCTGAATTCAGTTCTACGACTAGGAACAAGAAAATATTCTAGTCTCCTTCGGACCCCCAAGGCTACCTCTATAATAGTATGACTGGAGTTTTCATGGCGTTGTGACCAACAGAATCTTGTTGCACGGGTGCACAGGAGGCAGATGGTGTAGAAAGCCAAGGTTCTCCTAAGTTTATTCTGAAACTTACACTGAGAACAGGGTCTCCATCAAAGACAGTGAGAAGGTGAAGGGCTTGCCCACAGCCACCCCTCCTGGACACTAGGTCAGGATGCTACCTGGTGAGACTAGCACCTCAGGCCCTGGCAAAGACACCCCTCATGCTCTGGGAAGACAATCCCCTCACTCTCACAGCACTTGGTGTTTTCCATTTTTATGCAGACACCTGGCTGACACAAGGAAACTTGTAAATGCCAGTGGGAGGCTGGGGGGACCAGAACTCTGAAAATTCTTAAAATGAAAGTTTCTTGAAGAAAGAAAAAGAGCACAGCTTATAATTTCCCCAAGGTAGTTCATTCATTTTTAGTGCCAAATCCCAACACCATTCTCACATAGGAATCTATTTTCTATAGCAGAGGCCCAAGTGTGAAAAGTTCTGTTTTGATGAAGATCTTCATCAGCTTCTGCCACTAAACAACATGTGAAAACTTGTAGTTTGATTTTACCTTCATAATAAATGAGTGCATTTTCAGATGCGCTCAGGAGCCTGGCTGTCGCTAGCTCTACAGGTGTGTTCTGAAATCAGACACGACCGGGAGATTCCGCTGTGCCAGAAGGAGCAAGCCATCCATCACTTTTTAATGTGTTTTGTGAGCTGTTGTAACAAGTAGGGAAATATCCCAACTGAGGCTGACAGGCAGGTTCTGCTGTGTGTTTATAGAACTGGGGGGGGGCAGGGCAAATATGTGTTATGTTAAAAGGTAACAGGAAAACAGTAATGCAAACTCCTGAAGACTATTGTTTAAGAAGCTTGTGAGCAATTAGATGTTGCATTAGCCTGTTTTGTAATGCTACAATAGAATACCTGAGGCCAGACCATTTACAAAAATAAAGATCATATTTCGCTCATAGTTTAGGAGGATGAAGGTCCAAGCTGATGGCTGCTACTCCACATCGTGACATCAGGTATCACATCAAGGGTGTGTGTGAGATAGGGAGATCACACAGGTAGATAACAAGCCAAGAAGACAGCGGGTTCTGTCTTACTCTTTCATATCAACCCTCTCCAGGGAACAATCAGAATCTCATGAGAACCACATTAATTCCTTTCTATGGCAGTGTCCCCAGTGACCCAAGGAACTTGCCCTAGGCCCGACACTTAAAGGTTCCACATCACCTCTCAATATCTACATGGAAGGGCTGGGGAGATAGCTTAATAGAATAAGGCTGGAAAGCACAGGGTCCTGAGTTCAATCCCCAGTACTGAAAAAAAAAAAAAAATCACTCTACTGGGAACCACAATTCAACATGTCAACCTTGCCCAATAAAAACCATATGCAACTCACACCACATGGCATTAACTTATTCATTTAACAAACCCCAATTATATGTGTGACAGGCACTGTACTGAGTCCCAAGAGAGACTTGGATGTAACAGAGACCCAAACCACTCCCGAGGAAACCAAAGTCTAATTAATACACAAATAGTCCAATAGTGCCAGCAAGCAACAGAGCCTCAAGGCAGAGAAGTGCAGTGTTTTGATGGCCCCAAATATCACACTGTACAGTGCAACGTAGCGGGGCCAACTGAGCTCAGAGCCCAGAGTAGCTGTAGGCTGGCTTCTCTTAGTGGCTCCCAGTATCAGGGGGAGGCAGAACACGGTTCAAGCTTGCAGGAGGCACAGAGAGTGTTGTAGGCCAAACAAATCAGGTTCCAGGCTCATGTCCAGAACCGGCCTAAACTTCAGCGGAACCAAAGGTGCTTGGCTGCTGGGATTATCCCTTACCCCATTGTCAATCTACAGCTGGCTATTGGGATGAAGCAGCGCGGATCTGGGTCCCATCTGCTCACTCTGTCTGCTCGTAACAGCAGAAACATGCCTTAACATGGATTATTTTACTCCCCCCCTTTCCTTGTTTTTGTTTTGTTTCATTTCTCCTTTACTGTTTGTTATTTTTATGTGTGAACATTGTTTCTAGACATTTTGTTGTTCTTCTGTTTTATTTTTATGTCCTCCTCCTCTCTTTCCCTCCTGTATTCTTCACATGTCCTGAAGTTTGTGTAATCTTAAGTCTCCCAGCCTTGCTTCTAATCTCATCTTCTATTTATCTGTTCTCCCCCCTCAAAACCTCTTAAATTTTCTCTCTTGAGGTTAGAATTGCCACATTGAGGGATTATTTACTGTATACAATTTTCTACTTGGTTTTACCTTTTCAATTAATAGCTTCTTTATGCTGGAAAAGCAAATCAAATTTATATTCATATAAACACAGACATTACAAAGTAGAAGGAAAAGGAGAAAGAAGGAAACAAAACCCTCCAAAGCCTCTAAAATCCTGGTAATACTGTCTCACCCAACAAAACCATAATGCTTTGTCTCAGATACAATCACTTAGAGTATAATAAACCACAAATAAAACCTTCTCTGAAAGGTATACTGCTCCTTTTTGAGATAGCATAGGGGAAAAAAAAGGGACCGGAAGTTGGGATAGGACATGTTATTCTTTTGGCAGATTCTCTCAGTCATTATAGATATTGCTGCACTGTTAATAAAACAATTCTTCTTTGTAAAGCATTAAAACAAACAAATAAACAAACTCCAAGGATGAGATGGCTGAGGTCTCTGCTCCAGCATCTCCAGATATACTGGACAGGTCCGTACTTTGACCTTCCTGTGTGCTATTTCTTGGCTATTTTCAAGATCAATGCCATTCTCCACTTATCAGCTTCTGTGGTGCAAGCTTTTCTGTAGGGCTGGATTTCTTCCTGGGACCCACTTGTTCCACTGGCCCTCTAGGTGCAGCTGGAAGTCTTTCGTCTCCAGGGTGCTGCACTTTCAGGGCAGTGCAAGCTGGGATGCCGCTGCTGTCACCACGCTCTCGATAAAGTCATCAGCAGTCTGCAGCAGAGTCTCCGCCACAGTTCATCCACTTGCTCATTAGGATCCACTTCTCTTACTAAGTCCTGTAGCTTCTTGGTCAGCACCTGATTGATTTCGGGGCTAAAACGAGCTCCTGGCCCAGGAGTTCCCAGCATCTTTACCACTGTGGTGCTAGTGGCTGTGGAGCTCTGTGGAGCGGTGTTAGGTGGTTCCGGTTTTATGGATGAAAAACTGGAGAGGTTGGTAGGTGCTGAGGGCCCAAACTGCTTCATAATCTGACAAGCTTCGGACGTCAGCTCATAGAACTTATCAAGATCCTGCTTCTTTTTTGGAGCTGTGAGGACCAAGGCCAATCAAAAGCAGCAGTGTCTATCTCCCCATGATATGCGGAAACTGCCCCCGTGAAGGTTTTGTCTCAGCAGCCAGTCCAACCACATGGCCCTCCTGGAGTACTTTGTGGCATCACTCTCTTCTGGTTGGTTTTTGACTTTGTTATATAACCATAAGTCTAGTTCATATGGTTGGCTAAGGGTGGCAAATTAATAATTACCAGTTTGTCATTTTCCAGGCTGTGTTTGATGCTATTGATATTGCTAACTGTACTATTTTTACCCAAGGTGATGCAATTGTTCCAGTCAGTTGTTCTTGCTATGCCAAGACGGAGATTATCTAAGGGTCATAGGCACTGAAGAACCAGGGGCTATCCGAATGGGCAGCAACTTCTCATCCTGAATAAATTCAAGAGGTATTTGAATACCTCTTGCAACAGACTCAAAACCAGATGCCACCTAGATCTAAAAGAGATCTCTGTGAAGTAGTCATTTCTTA
>PVKA01005479.1:61767-90167 GCA_004027165.1 Ctenomys sociabilis
ACAAAGTGAGCTTAAGGCCAGCCTGAACTGCATAGTGAGACCCTGTCTCAAAAAGACAAAAAAAAAAAAAAAAAAAAAAAAAAAAAAAAAAAAAAAAAAAAAAAAAAAAAAAAAAAAAAAAAAAAAAAAAAAAAAAAAAAAAAAAAAAAAAAAAAAAAAAAAAAAAAAAAAAAAAAAAAAAAAAAAAAAAAAAAAAGAGTTCTAATTACTAGCAATAAAACTACTTGCCATAAGTGATTTGCAAGCATCAACTTAAAAAATCAAACTTAAAAAAAAATCAGGAATACACTTAAGTAAGACACAACTCCAGACTTCCAATTCAGCAAAGACAAACTCAGGGACAATGAGTTGGAACAATTAAAAAACCATCCACGTGGACTCTCTGAAGTTATCACAGAAGTAACAAAGCAGATGAATGAGGCTCAGACAAAAATCAAATCAGAAATAATTTCTCAGATAACAACAGAGATGGTGACTAGAATGAAAGACATGGTTTGTGACTCCTGAGTAGATACAGATTTTTTAAAAAGAGGATCTTAGGAAAATGATGGAAATCATGAACACCCAACACAGGAAAGAAATGGAATTCATGAAACAGATTCAAAAGCATCTTAGTTATTTTTCTCTTATTATTGAAACAAAATACCCAAAAATCAAAGTGAAAAGGTGAAAGATTTATTCAGCTTATAGTTTATAAAGATTTCAGTCCCTAATCAGCTGTTCCCAAGGTATGGCAGAGAGACAACAGTTCACAGCAGGCAGAGGCAAAATCAACAAGCAAGGAAGGGACAAGCCTCTTTCTGTCTCTTATATTGTATCCCAACTACTGGGATTAAGGCATGACAATACAATCAGTGAGCTGATCCAATAATCATCCACCTTTAATCCCAATATTCTTAATCTCAGCATTACACAGTCTAGATTCATCCACCTCTGAAAAAGTCCTTTGGCTGTATGAGGCTTTGGAAGGACATCTAGACATAAACCATAATGAGATATTCTGGAGATTAAAAATTTCATTGGCCACAAGTTACTCCAGCCCCGTCCCTGGGGCTCACTGAGCTAATGACCAAGTCCAGGCATGGTGGCACATGCCTGTAATCCCAGTGCTGGGAAGACTGAAAACAGGAAGATCACTTTCAGTCTGAGCTGCATAGTGGGATCTTGTATCAAATACATAAAAATAAATATCAAAAATAAAAATTTCATTGAAAGTATGACAAAAATCATATGCAGCAGAATGAGCCGAACTGAGGACAGAATATAAGATATCAAAGACAGTACTGAAGTTAGTGATGATGAAAAAAGATTTCTTTAAAAAAGTAAGGGAACATGAAGAATCAATCCAGTAAGTATGAGATGGTGCAACGAAAAATAATATATGGTTGATCAGAGTCAACGAAAAGCAGGAGATAGAGCAAATAACATTTAAAACAGCTTGTTCACACAAATAATGGCCATAATCTTCCCAAACAGGGGAAAAGAATATGACATACAACTAAGTGAATCATATAGAACTCAGTTATACATGATCAAATCTATACCAAGGCATGTAATAGTCAAGATCTAGAAATTCAACACAAGAACAGAGTATTAACTCTGTTAGAGGGGGCCAGGGAGATGGCTCAGTGGAATAAATGCTTCCCTGTCAGGCACAAGGGCCTGAGTTCAATCCCTGGTTCCAAGAAAAAAAATAAAATGAAATGAAATAAAATCTGTTAGAGAAAAGAAACAAATCCCTTGAGAATCACAACAGATTTCTCAACACAAACCTTCAAGTCAAGGAGAACTTGGAGTGAAGTATAGCAAACCCTAAAAGAAAACAACCTCCAACCCAGATTGGTGTACCCCATAAAACTATCTTTCTAAATTGATGGAGAAGTAAGATACTTCCATGACAAAGTTCACTTGAAGAAATTCATGACCTACACACCAGCTCCTCAAATGTTCTTAAGGACATTCTATAAAGAGAAAATGAAGACTAGAACTCCTTGAACCCCAACAGAATGGACCCACCAGGCAAAACAAACAATTGAACAAATGGGGAAAAAGGGAACCAATGGCAGGAAAATAACCTTCAAAGGTAAGTCTATACATATTAATTATAACTATCAACATTAACAGTCCCAGGGCTGGCCAAATAGCTCAGTAGATTAAAAGCTGCAAACAGGCTCAGGAACCAGGAGTTCGATCCCTGGTCCTGCCATGCCTGCCCTGCCCCAGGGGTACACTAAGATGGAAATTGGGACTGGGTGTGGTGGTGCATGCCTGAAATTCCAGCTCTTGGGAGGCTGTAAACAGGCAGATCACTACAAGTCTGTTCTAGTAGTGGGACCCTGAACACCCTGTAGATCCTTTCCTAAAATATAATAAAAGAGTTAACAGTCTCAATTCAGAGCTGGCCAGATAGCTCAGCAGATTAAAGCACCAGTTTAGACAGACTCAGGGACTAGGGTTCAATCCCCAGCATGCTGTGCTAGCCCCCACCCTCAGGCATGCTGAGAAGTAGACAGAGACTGGGCATGGTGGAGCCTGCTTGTAATCTCAGTGCTTGGGAGGTTAAAAATAGAAGGACCACCAGAGTCCAATCTGTGCAGGGATAACCTGTAGACCCTGCACTAAATAAAAAAAGAAACCAAAAAGTCTCAGTTCACCAATCAAAAGAAACACACTGGCAGAATGGATCAAAAAACCAAGATCCAGGGACTAGGAACATAGTTCAGAAGCATAAGCACCAACCTGGCAAGCACAAGAACCCAAATTCGATCCCCAGCCCTGCATGCTGAGCAAGCCCCAGAATCCTAGGTACTCTGTGCTAGTGCTCGAACTGGGCTTCGTGGCACAGGCCTGTAATCCCAGCACTTCAGAGCTTGAGACAGGAGAATCACTGCAAATTTGAGACCAACATGGGAGCTATAAAAGTGAGGACAAGCCAGTCTGAACTGCATAGTGAGACCCTGTCAAAAAAAAATCCAACAATATGCTGCATACAAGAAGCATGCTTAATTCAAAAAGAAATTCATAAGATGGAAAATAATACTCCATGTGACAAGCACTCAGAACAATGCAGGAGTAACTATTCTATTCATGGACAAAGTGGATTTCAAGCCAAGATTGATTAACAGAAACAAAGGAGGTCACTACATCCTTATAAAGGGGATAATACAAAAGGAAGAGATATGAGGCCAGGGAGATGGCTCAGTGGAATAAGCGCTTCACTGGCAAGTACAAGGGCCTGAGTTCAATCCCTGGTTCCACCAAAAAAAAGGGAAGAGATAACACATCCTAAATATATATGCACTAAATACCAGCACACCCAGTGATATAAAACAAATATTAACAGACATGAAAAGTCAAATAAACCCTATGTAATTATAATGGGAAGTTCAATGCCCTATTGTCAAAAAGAGACAGATCAACTAGACAAGAAGCTCAAAGAAATATCAGAACTGAGCCATACTTTTTCAGTTTGTTTTGTTTTGTTTTCTTTGGTACTGAGAATCAAACTCACAACCTTGCACTTCCCAGGCAGGCGCTGTGCTGGTGCTCTATATCCTGAGCCCTGAACAAATGGACTTAGCAGATGTCTGCAGTGTTCCACCCCAGAATATCAGAATACATATTTTCTCAGCTGCACTTGGGATGTTAAAGCAGACCACATACTATCTCATATGCTTGGATAAATGCAAAGAAATTGAAATCATCTCATTCATATTTTTAGACAAGACAATAAAACTTGAAATCAATACAAAAGAAACCAAAAAAAATCATAAACATGGGAAATTAAATAACACCCTCCTGTGCAACCATTGGGCCACAAATAAAATTAAACAAGAAATTAGACATTTTCTACAACTGAATGATAATGCCAGCACAACATACTGGAACTTATTGGATAAAATAAAATCAGTCCAATGGGAAAAAATTATGACTATGAGCTCCCATATTAGAAAAAGAGTGAGCTTAAATAAACAACCAAGTGTTAAAAAAGAAGAGTAAGTCAAGCCCAAATTTCATCTAAGGTAGGAAATTATAAAGATCAGGGAAGAAATTAATGCAAAGGAGGCTAAAAAAACAGTACAAAGAACGAATGAATTGAAGGGTTGGTTCTCTGAATGATTATATAAAACTGACAAATGTTTAGCCAACCTTATCAAAAAAAGAAAAGAAAATACTCAAATTCATGTAATTATGAATGAGAAGAGTGAAATTGCAACAGACCCTGCAGAAACTCAGAATGTTAGTAATACCTGCTTCACGAACCTATATCGTACTAAGATAGAAAACACTAAAAAATAATAAGATAGAAAATACTAAGAAATGGATAGATTCTTAGTCATGAATTACCAAGGTTCAACCAAGAAGATATAAGAATGCTGAATAAACCAGTATCAGTCAAGGAAATTAATGATGCAATTAAAAACTTACCAACAAAGAAAAGCCCAGACCCTGACAGATTGACTGCAAATTCTACAAGAAATTTAGAGAAGACCTGCTTCCATGAGATGAAGGCCAGCCTAAGTGCGTCATGAAACCCTCTCAAGAAGGTACATGTACCAAAAAAGTCACTAGCATCCATGTGGCTGAATGAGAACTCACAGAGAGAAAAGTTAGGGACACAACTCCTTCAAAACAGCACCCAACAAAATAATATGCCTAAGAATCAATCTAACAAAGGATGTAAAAGCTTTTTAAATTGAAAATTACAGTATTCTGAAAAAGGAGATCAAAGGATATCAGAAAATGGAAAGATAGCCCTTGTTCTTGGATAGGAAGAACAAATAGCATGAAAATGGACCTACTTTCAAAATTGTTGTACAGATTTAATTCAACTCCAATAAAAATATAAATCATATATGCCACAGCATTAGAGAAAACAATCCTAAAATTCATTTGGAGCCAGAATAGTAAAAGCAATTCTGGGCAATAAAGGCAATGTATATGATTTTCTGATTTGAAATTATACTGCAAAGCTACTGTGATTAAAAGAAAGAGCATGGTACTGGAATAAAGAAAAGAAGGCCCAAGAATCAATGGACCAGATTAGAAGATGAGGAAATGACCCCATTTTTCTACCAATCTTCAACAAAGGGCTGAAACATCCTCGCTGGAATAAAGATGGCGTCTTTTTTATAAATGGTGTCTTTTTATAAACTTGGCTTTCCTGTGTTAAGCACAAAATTAGACCCATGTCTGTCACACCGCACTAAATTAAAATCCAAATGGATCAAAGATCTAAATATTGAAACAGACATACAGGTTCTCTGAAAGAGACAATGGGTAGAACTCTTGAAGACATTGCTGTAGGCAAAGACCTTATGAACAAAATCCCAGTCACACAGGAAATATCTCAAAGAATCAACAACTTGGATCTCATCTTATTGAAAAGCTTTTGCATAGCAAAAAAAAAACCACCCATGCAGTGAGAAAAATTCACCAGCTATTTGTCAAAGCACTTATATCTAGAATATACAAAGAACTCAAAAAAAACAGGCTCCCAAGTTTAAAGACTTGATCAAACAATGGGCATCTGATATAAACATACATTTCCGAGGTAATGAAGTAGAAATGACAAATAAATGTGCGAAAAAACATATAACATCACTGTCATTCAAGATACAGCTTCTTTTTAAATGTCAAGATTTACCTCACCCCAGAAATAATGGACATTATCGTGAAATCAACCAATGACAATTGCTGGTGGGTTCTGGGGAAAAGAAACTCTTCTTCTCCACTGCTGTGGGAGTGTAGCCTGGTGCAACCACTGTGGATTCCTCAGAGAAACTAAAACTAGCTGCTCCATCCAATCCACCTATTCCCTTCTTGTTATCTTCCCTAAAAGTATCATTCCCACAGTGGTTTATGCACACGCAGGGTTATCACAGCACAGTTTGTAGTACTTAAGTCATGAGAACAGCCCAAATACCCATCAGAGATGAATGGATAAAGAAGGCGTGAGTCTTTATATAATGAAGAACTTACTATTCGTCCATAAAGATGAGCTGGAGACATTTCTAGCTAACTGGACGCACCTTGAGGCCATACTCTCAAGTGAAATAAACTGGACACATGTGTTTAAATACCACATTGTTTCTCTGGTGTGAGAAAATTAAAGTATAAAAAGGACCAAAATGTGTAATAGATATTGGGAAATGGGAGGAAATCATCCAAATGAGAAAGGGAACCAGGGGGGAGAGAGGAGAAAAGGAAAGGAGGGATAAGAAAAAGAAAGAATAGAAGAAAAATGGAAACAAGGCTTTTATAAATAAAAAGGGGAAGGGAGGCTGAAGAGAGGAAGAGGGGAATAAGAAAAAAGAGGAAGCAAGATGTGCCATGCACAGGTATAGGTGCTCTACGATGGATATGATCATTCTGTATCTCTAAAATGTAGCCATACAAAGTAAAAACAAATAATTTCAAAATCTTCCAATTTATATTCTATGATAATTTTCAATGTAAATATAAGAGCAATCCACAAAATTATAATTATAAAATTTGTGCTTTGTACCTCATATATGCTACAAATGTGAAGATGTAAATGTACAATAGTATTTTATTCTCATTGAAATAATGGACACATTGAATTTAAAACTTTTTCTATATCTTGTATTTATTAGTCCATGTTTGCAATACATAATGATTGCATTCCTCATGAGAGTTAGCCCCCAGGCATAACACATTGCTTGTGTCTAGGTGTACCCCAAAAGCCTCATGCAGTCATGGAGATAGGAGTTTCCATAGTTTGTGATTGATTCACGGCCCGAAGCTGGGATTATGGGCTTAGGGGCTACACCTGCCCAGGGCAGGCAACCTGCACACAATATTAGGGGGAAAGAGGCTTGTTCTTCCCTCTCTTTCCCCCTTTCCACTCTTGTTCGTTTTGCCATTTTTTCTCCATTGTGAACTGCTGCCCTGTGCCATGTGCCGCTCTGCCTTGGAGCCAGCTAAGTGTGAGCTAGCTGTGAGCTAAATGAATCTTTCCCTCCTTAATGTTGGGTGTCCTGTATTTTGTTCCAGCAATGAGAGAAAGATAACTGAGACAGAATTTGGTACTATGCAGTGGGGTCATGGCAGTGATACACTTGACCATGCGGCTCAGAAGCCTTTGGGCATGACTTGGGGAAGAGATAGGAAAGGTTCAGAGATGTTCCTGAATGAGAAGCGCTGGCACACTTTGGCGGTTCTATGTGGAGATAGCACAGAAGACCAGTATTCTGATAGAAATCCTGTCTGTAGAGACCAGGTTTCAGAGATTTCTTCTGTCCTTCCAAAAAAGGACTGTATTGGTTGCTGGACTCCAGATGATGTGTGTTATGGCTTGGCAGAAAGTTTCTCTTTATTTTGCTCCCATCCAGACTTTGCCTGAGATTGAGATTAAGTGTAATGAAGTGATTCATCTGGCCAAATAAATTTCAAGGCAGTTGAATTTTGAGGCAGTGACATGGCTATTGTTGGGAGCTTTTCGCCAGATTTATTTGAGAATCACAAGCAAAGAGCTCATCTGGATGATTTAAAATGTTGTGAGTTTGACCAGAGAGAAAGCTCTGATAAAGCTTTGAACTACAAAGACAGAGCAGAGATCATCATTGCTGTGCAGGAACAGAATAGAAAAGATGGCCTGAGGGCATCACAAGAAGCCCAAGTCTCTATCCTTTGCAGCTTCAAAGCTGCAAAAGTGAAAGACTTTGCTTTGAGGAGAAAACTGCAGAGTGCCATGTTCCAGGATGGCAGCATTATGGAGAATTTGTTTCCTGCAATCAGCGTCAGCATGTTCACCAATCCTGGTACTTGACCCCTACAGCCAAGAGAGAAGAAAACCTTTCCTGCTCCAGTGGGCAGTGGACCTTGGCATCAGGCACACAGCACTGGTATTTGCGTGCATGCAGAATGTAAGAGTTCTGAGGTTAAGAAGGTTTCTTCCTCAAATTCAGAAGGCCTGGAGGGCCAGGCAGTGTGCCCCTGGGAGGGCGGTGTGTGAAGCTGTGAGTGAGAAGCCTAAAGGGCAGCAGAGAACCCAAAAGCCAAGAATGTGGATCATGTAATGAAAGCTGCAATAAGGGAGCAACACAGGCCTGAGAGAGAAGCCAGGGGAGCTCCCACTAAAGTACGGAGCCACATGGAGCTCATAGCCTCATTATAGATCGTATGTCCCACATGGAACTACAAGACTTAACGTTTGCCCTGCTAGATTTTGTACTTGCTTTGGTCACAAAGCAAGTTTTTGCCTTTGGAACAGTAATGTTTATCTTATGTCATTGAATATTGAAAGTGGATTTTTTTCATTTGCACAACGGCTCACAGCTAAGAGTTTGCCTTAGAACTTGGATGAGACTTGGAACTTGGACTTCTCCGCAATGCTGAAACTGTTAAGACTTTGGCAACTCAGTGATGAACTAAAATGCCTTTTACATAAAGGGATGTACATGAGTCTTCGAGGGGCAGAATATTATGGCTTGTGTCATGTTGTCTCCCCAAAGCCTCATGCAGTCACGGGGAGAACGTCTAGAGGTTGTGATTAATTCCTGATCCAGAGCTGGGGTTACGGGTGTGAATGCTGCAGCTGGCCCGGGGCACACAGCCTGGATGCAGCATGAGGGGGGAGAGAGCCTCGCCTCTGTCGCTGCTGCCACCACCACTGCTCCCCCTTCTGCTCGTGCTGCATGCTGTTCTCCACCACCATGAGCAGCTGCCCTCTGCCATGTGCCATCTGCCCTGGAGTCTGCTGAAGGTGGACTGAAACCTCCACAAACCATGAGCTAAATAAACCTTTCCTTCCTTAATTCTGGGTGTCACGCATTTTGTCCCAGCAAACAAAGAAAATTAACCAAGACATGTGGTATTTGGCTTGCATGTCTGATTTATTTCATTCGACTCGATGGTTTGAGGCGCACTGATTTTCCTACGAATGGCTCAGGCTTCTCCTTCTTTGTGGCAGAGTTGTGGCCATCAGGTGTTTTAACTTTGCCTTTTGATATCTGTGTCTTCTCCCAACTCTCCCTCCCTTACTGACAGACAAGAAAGGACAGAAAGGAGTGGAACTCTCCTTCATCTTTTCCTTTTCTCCTATGTCAATATTTTTAGTGTGTCCAGCCAGCTAATACAGGGAGGGAACATGAAGGAGAAAAAGCATGATGGGCCCCTTGATCACTGTGTTTGTTAGAATGTATCCCCTTCTTCTCTGCATTTGAAGGAAGCTCTGGTTCTATTGTGAGTGTGACTGACCCCTGGCTTGCTCCCCTCCTGCCCCACAAGCCATGAACTTTCCCTGCACACCTATTGCTCCTGAGTTTTGCTGCAGTTTCACCCACCATGGGACCCCTGGAACTCTGTGCTATGGTGGCTTCCCTAACACAGCTCATGAAGAGGACATAGGGGAGGGCAAACACGCATTCTGCATATATTTCCTCTGTTCCTGTTCATAGCTCTTCACTGCAAAGCACAAGGTCAAAGATGTAAGTATTAAGAATATCAAGATGATAACAGCAGAGAGCATCACATGACATGCAGGACCTTCTAGCCAAGACCTGGGCACAGTCACAAGCAATATGCCTAGGAAGTAGTCCTGGCTATGGAACTCATTTTCAAGCAACAGCCAGTTGGGAAATGGCTAAAAGAAGCCTCACAGCTTCAAGAACATCACAATAAAGAACACCACTTTTCCAAGTGTCAGATGAGCCAACAATACTATGATATGGCTTTGAGAGTCAGCAGGGGTGACTTGGCATTCTACCAAATCAACAAATGTGTGTTGTGCTCAGAAAAGTCAAAAGCCAGCAGGCTGGGGCGAGGCCTGCCCCTTGAGCTCCATCCTTGTCTCAAGAACACTAGTCGAGCTGGGGAGACAGATAGCTGCACAACCGTCGTGCCACACACACTCTGGCTGCTGCCATGATGGAAAGAAAGTCTTCAGAGACTCAAGGGAGAGGCCCTGGGTTCTCAGTGAGGACATGGGTTTATGTGGTATGGGTTATACATGAACTGATCTTTAAATACAAGCAATAAAGAATAAAGAAAAGACTTTTGTCTTAGCTTAAGTTCTCCCCCAAAACAGTCAGAAGCAAGGGTTTTTCACACCAGCATAGTCACACATCACTCAATAATGACAACATATTCTGAGAAGCATGTCATTAAGTGATTTTGTCATTATGTGAATATCATAGAATGGACTTAAACTAGCATGGTGTAGATCAGCCACCCAGTGAGCCATCTGGGTGCAGTCAAGGGACACGGAATGTACAAGACACTGCTGCCAGAATTACACAGAAGACTGCCTTGCAGCTAACTTTTTCTTTATAAGGAGGACTGTGAGCTACAACAATGCACAGTGCTAAATACATAAATTAGTAACATAATTGTTTGTTGTCATCAAGTATGGTATACTGTGTAATCCCAGCACTCGGGAGGCTGAGGCAGGAGGATTGTTGTGAGTTCGAGACCAGCCTGAGCTACAAAGTGAGCTTAAAGCCAGCCTGAACTGCATAGCGAGACCCTGTCTCAAAAAGACAAAAAAAAAAAAAAAAAAAGTATGGTATACTGCACACAATGGCATGTGCTATACTTTTAGCGAACTGGGAATGCAGTTGTGTTGACACCAACTTCACTGTGAACCCATGACAAATGCATGCACTATGACATCACTAGACAACTGGAATTTTCAGCCTCATTATCTCATGAGACCACCATTATCTATGTAACCATCACTGAATAAGACATTGTTATGTGGTGTGTGTGTGTGAAGTGATCCCAGGGAACAAAAATGGAGGGGGAAGGCCAGCCCAAAGATGTCCTGTCATGCTGGTGTGCTGAGGACATACAGCACTTAGTCCCACTCTGAAGAGCTGTGTAGAATTCACCTCTACCCCAAGACCACAGGACATTGACTTAACCACTGCTCCCAACTTCCACGAGTCCACAGCTGCCCCAGACTGCTCACGAACTGCTCAGCATCTCCTGTTCACACATGTGAATGGCGACCACCAAGCAGGCCACCAAGCAGGCTCTCCCAGTCATCCCACATAGCGCTCTTGGAGGGGCCTGGGGCACAGAAGAAGTCCTAGTGCTGCCAAAGGAGGTCTGGTCAGGCTGCATCTGCTGGCTTCTGCAGAAACACCTGGAACGAAAAGGTGTAGTGTAAGAGGCACTGCAGAGACATGCCGCAGGACATCTAGCCCAGCACTCCTCAGCAGTGGGCATGCTCCAGAGCCATCATCGCAGGCCAGTGAGCCTGACTCTCAGAGCTCCTGAGCATTTCTGACAAGTCCTCTGCAGGGGTGTCAAGGTTTCTAAGTCACTTGTGACTCAAATATTCCCCCAAGGGAATATTGAAGGCTGGTCGCCAGCTAGTAGTGCTGCTGAGAGATACTGAAAGTTTTAGGAGGTGGGACTCGTAGCAGGAAGTTAGATCACTGGGGCATGACCTTGAGGAGATCCCAGGGCTCCACCTCTTTCTTTTTGTGTCTCAGCTGCCATAAAGCACACAGCTGTGCTCCTCCACTCTCTCCTCAGCATGATGTCACAGCCCAAACTGACAGGTTTGGATGACCAGGCAATGAAACCTCTGAAACCAAAAGTCAGATATATCTTTCATCCTTGCCAGTTGACTGACTTCAGGTATTTTGTCACAGTAATGGAAATCTGCTTAACACAGTAGTCACCCTTCTACACAGTAGATGATCAATAAGATGAAAGTGAAATTCCTTTAAAGTAAAAAATATACAGGTATTTTTGGAAAATACAAAATTGGTTTCATCATGGCAAAAATAAAATCACCTCACCAGCCATCAGTAGTCTTTAGCCTGGCGGCTGCTCTGTAAAGCAAATAACGCGAGAGTAGGCTGATTGAGGTTGGCATTTTTGATCTCTAGTGTTGAGGCTGATTTTTTTTCCCCGATTAGGGTATTTTTTACCTGATTCATTTCAGGGAAACAGTGTGTTCACATGTGCCCTCACCACTGAAAATGTTTCATTAGACAATGAGACTAACAATAACTAACAATGAGGATGAGGGTGATGTCAGACTCTGTGGATGCTTTGTCCCTGTCTCCATCCAGACCCAGTCTCTGCCTGCCCTTCCATCACAAAGAAGCTAAGCTCTCCAGATGAGGCCAGCGGATTGGCCAACTGGAAGTACTATGAGGAAATCAGAAGATGGGAGGCTAGACCTCGGGCCGTGCATTCTCTCAGCTTCCCCTGCACTTCCCAGAGCCTGCTATTGGTTGGGTTCCCATGTCATCACCTCCCTCCCGAGCTAGTTTCTTATTGGACTCTAACAGCCCTATCCCCAGTGTCTCATGGCTCCTTGGGCCTCAAGGTGGCAAAAGCTTTTCACTGTTCCTGGTCCCAGGAGCCTCAGCTTCTCTCATTGTTGCCCTTAATTCTGCCCAAAGTACTCCATCAACATGCTTTGTATTTCAGCCACTTATTCTTACCAGGATCCTGACTAATGAAATATCATAGGAAAAAGAAGAATTAGAGTCAGGTACATAAGTAGATTGGTATTTCTGAGTCTTTTGGTGTGAAAAAATAACCCAGGTAACATTCAAGTTGCTACTGAAGTTTTAAGGCTTGCATAATATACAGGATTAAATGAAATATAAAAGAAAAAAGTGGATGCATAATACGTAAAAATAAACTGAAGCTTCATGAAGATTGTAGTAATTAAAGATATACCCAAAAAGCAGAGGTAGCTTGAGGGAGATGGCTTTTTTCCTCCAAAGCAGAAAGAATTTGCTACAGGCAAGGGAGAGGCCCCCAAAATGCTAACTTGTGCTATTTAAAACGTTTTCCCCATCCATACATGTTCTGGGAACATGGAACCCTGGCAGAAGAAAAGAAAAGGTGACTGAAACTATGGGCCCAAAACGTTTCAGATGCACCTTGGGAAACAAGAGATAACATCAGATCAAAAATTAAATAATCAAAGAACACACCGATAGCGCAATGTGTTGCAATCGGTTTAAAGTTCACATCTTGCTTGATTTATACATCCATAATAAAGCCAATCAGCCAGTGGCTGTTGAGTCACCTAACTCCCTTCCGTGACCTCCCCCACTCCCCTGGCCCCAGCCTCTGCCTAGAACTCTGCGCCTGTCCTCGGGAATCCTGTGAAATTCTGTGTAGCAGGGGGAGCCTCCACTAGGGTCTTTAGCACAGATGGGCAGTTACTTCAGACTTCCAAGGACCTTCCAAGTAAGACGCTTAAATTAGACAGTGTGTTTTCTACAGCAAGGGAGGATTTTGTTTTAGCCTCACAGCTTTTCTAAAAGGCCCTCTGTTCTGCTTTTACTCTGTTTACACTGTGCCCCGTTGTTTTCCAGATTTCTAAGGTCAAGTCCAGTGCCCCTATTAAGGCTGAGTCCTTCAGAATTTCCAGAGCTCCTCTGTTAATCCACTGTATGTGGTGCTTTTTTTCTAGTGAGGCGTGAATGTAGGACACACGAAGGCTTTTGTTTCTTTGCGCAATAAAGTGAAAAGAGGCCCGAGCCTTTAATCTCCTTATCAATTCATCAATCCAGTTTATTGGTGACAGAGTTTTGCCTTGGGTGAGAGGATATCATTATCTTCCTCTAAATAGTCCATACTTATTGAACACTTACTAGGTACTGGGGGATGCCTATTAACTTTAACCTTATCAAGGTCCTGTGACTTACCCTTATATACTAGCCAGCTCTTTGTCACTATAACAAAATGCCTGACATGGGATACTTATAAAGAAAAAAATGTGTCCACTTCATAGTTGGGAGGCTCATGGGCCTGGTGTCTGTATCAATTCAGTTCTGGTGAGGACCCCATGGCAGATGAAGGAAAGCACTAGCTGGAACCCAGTCATGGTGAGCTAAAATGTTGTCTCAGCAGAGACAGACTGACATCCCACAGTTCCTTTGAGACCACATCCACAGTGACCTAAGGACCACCCATTTGGCCCTACCTCTTAAAGGTCCACCCCATCTTCCGCTATTTCCATACTGGGAGCAATTTCTCTTTACATGAACCTTTGGGAAAACACAAACCACTACAAACGATGGCACCTAAATTATAATGCCTGTCATTACAGCCCAAGAGATACTACAAGGCTTACCCAAGCATCAGAGAGATACCAGG
Organism: Ctenomys sociabilis; assembly: GCA_004027165.1. Classification (NCBI taxonomy): domain Eukaryota; kingdom Metazoa; phylum Chordata; class Mammalia; order Rodentia; family Ctenomyidae; genus Ctenomys; species Ctenomys sociabilis. The sequence goes on from PVKA01005479.1 coordinate 75,868, forward strand.
TGGTAAAACTAGAGTTTGAATCCTTCTAGTTCATTGTTTAGTCTTAAATTCGGTGGTCTTTGGCAGGGATGTCTTTCCCCCACCTCAACCTCTGGCCAGTTGGCAACATCTACAGACACCTCCAGTTGTTACAAAAGAGGCAGCGGCACTGGCCTCTACAGGGTACAGACCAGACATGCTATTGAATATTGTGTAACAAATAGAGCAGCCCAGTGACAAAGAATCTGCCTTGGATGCACAAGCCAGGACTGCCAAGGCCGAGAGACCCAGTCTAACTATGATGCCTTACTGCACAGCCTCCTTTATTCGTTCTAATGTCCTTCTATTTGGGATGATATTGTTGGCTTATTTGTTGCTGTTTTATTTAACAGGTTCTAATAGTGTTTCCTTCAGCTTTACCCTCAATATATTAAGCTAAGAAAACTGTGCTCCCCATTTACCAGCACTACCCAGTGGTACCTGCATCTGTCTTCCCTTCCCGGAGTTATGATGAGGGAATGATTTACTGCTTCACTGAGCATTTGTTCTGTGAGAACATTATGTCCTTCTCAGATACTCTCCGATGAGCCATTTGGTTCCAGAACCAATGCAACAGGCCACTTTGTAGACATGTATTTTTTAAAATTATCATATCAAGTTGAAAGGAGAACACTCTTTTTTATGATTTTCACTAGCTCTTCTTTCATATTAGTGAAATATCATACCCGTTCTACAGCAGCTTGATAAAAGCATAGGATCAGAGCTACACGATATATTTTCAGGTTTTGTAAAAAGGTCTTGGTGCCGACTTAGTCTGATTTCTGTTGCTATAACAAAATAGTTGAGACCAGTAAAGATTTGATGTTTACTTGGCTTGTGATTCTGGAAGCTGTGAAATCCAAGGGCATGATACTGGCATCTTGTTGGCATCTGGTGAGGCCCTTCCTGCTACAGCATAGCATAGTAGAGGGCATCTCAGGGTAAGCTAGAGGGTGCCACTAATGCCACCCTGGGGGACCCATCCTCATGGCCTCATCTGATGTGAATCACCTCCCACATGCCCCACCTCCAAATGCCATTACCATAAGAATTTGGGGGTTAAGTTTTCAGCACAGAAAATTATGAGAACACATTCAATCTGAAGCAGATACCTAGAGGCCCATTTATTTAGGACAATGCATTTTTTTTTAAAGAGGTCCCTCCAGCAGGATAAAAACCAGAGAAAAATTTTAAAACTTCTAGAAAACCAGAGAAAAACTTAAAAACTTCTAGAAGGGTAGACTGGAGAAAGATTTAGAAAATCAGGGTCTCAAAGGAGGCTGTTAACTTAATCCAGGAGAAATTCTGCCAGAACAGAGAACTATGGGAGCACTGTACATCTTCCAATGGGCCTTAGACAGGATGTGAGAATCTGATCACCAGGATTATTCAGTACTTGATGACCAGAAGCAACTCAAATATTCTGACTCAGAAAAGCAGGATGAGCTTTATCCAAACTCCCAAGCACAGAATCTTAGACCTGAGCCACACTCAGCCCCAAAGCACTCAAGTCTTGCTCTTCCAACCCACATCAGACTGTTCCAGACTTTCATGGTTTCTAACTTCAGTGACTAAGTGAGTCCCTTGAGAATCTGGTCAGGAGGCAGGGTAGTTTTCACAAATCTGGAGTGAAGCCTCACTTTGAGTCCTCTAGATCCCCTAAAAAGAAGGAGCCTCCAAAAATGGGCTCTCTAAGCTCCATTTTCTTCCCTACTCTATACCTTCTGAAATTTTTATGAGGCCCAAGAAGTCTTCTAAGACACAGAATTCAATCATGCCTCATCCTTGTCCTATGAAGCTATGGTAAAGTTTAAACCCAAGGCTCCACACGGCCTGGTACAAACTTGTCTGGACAGGCCTCAGCTCCACCTCTCCCCTTATGACTGTTTTGCTACTGGCAACTTCTGCTGCCACCAGGCAGCCCGAACTCTTCCACTCCTTCTTAACCTACTCTGCTCTGTCCATCTGCATGTCCTCCCCACACCCTACCCCAGCCACACCTTCCTGTCTACAGTCTTCCTTGGAGGCAGCTGCTTCCCATGGTCATTTCCAGATACCTCAAAAACAGCAGCTCCCCTTATCTGTGGGTTCTTTTCCTGTACTTCTAGTTCCCTGCAGTCAACCTCAGTCTGAAAATATTAAGTGGAAAAAAACCAACAGTTTATAAGTTTTAAAGTGAAGTATTGTGATGGACCATGTGCAGTGTTTCCTTGATGTCTATGCTACCCTCCTGGTAGTGACTTCGCATCTGCCTCAGTTATCAAATCAACAGTGCCCTATCTCAGAGCTTGGGTTCATAGGACCCTGACTATACTTATTCATGGCTCCAGAGCACAAAAGTAATGACATGTGATTCAGATATACCAAAGAGTGGTGTAAAAGGGCTTCCTCTAATTAACTCTCCACATATTACAAGAAGGTTAAGTACAGTACAATAAGATCTTTTGAGAAGCCACATTCATGTGACTTTTTTTGCAGTATACTGCTATAGTTATTCTATGCCATTGTTAGCAACAGTTTTTAATCTCTTACTGCATATAACCTATAAGTTAAAGTCTATAATAGTGTATGTGTGAAGAAAAATAACATGCACAGGTTTCAGTCCTATGCATGGGTTCAGTGCACATGTCATCATATTGTCATATTTTACTTAAGTGTATTATCCTCCACTTCCCTGTGCATTGTCTGGAGGTAAGAACTACATTTTGTTTAAGAAACATCGTGTCTATACAGAGCACCCAGAACTGGGTATATATTAAAAATTTAATAAAATAAATGGAGAAAGGATCACATCCACCCCCATCTTTCTTTTCCTAATATATCCTCTTTTCTTCAGTTGATTCCAAGGGCTTAAATGTTCATGGATATGTATACATTTTTAAGTGCTTTTTAAATCTTTACCATAGGTGGCTGCAATGGTGCATGCCTGTGATCCCAACACTCTGAAGGCTGAGGCGAGGCGTCACTGTGAGTTCAGGGCTGGCCTGGGCTACAAAATGAGTTGAAGGCCAGCTTGAATGGCATCATGAAACCTTATCTCAAAAAGACAAAAAATCACTCTAACAGGTAACTTGTGTGGGATGCTATGTTAGACCTCGTTCTAAGCAGGTTAGTTCTTTGCTTTGTTTTGGTGTTATTTTTAGGCATTACTAGGTCTTGAACTCAGGACTTTCATACTGAGCTAATTCCCTATCCCCTCCTCTACCACTTATAAGACCAGTTCTTACTAAGCTGTTAAATTGTCCAGACTGGACTCAAACTTACTAATCCATTGGTGATGTCTTAGCTGAATGGGCTATTGGGAGGTGTGGCACAGTCAGAGGAAGCAGCTTGCCAAGGTTGTGCACCTTGGCCCAGACCTTTCCTGTCTCTCTGGCTGGCTCCATCTCTCTCTACCTCCCAGCACCGTGAGGTTAGCATCTTTGCTTCACCACTGTCTCCTGCCATACCATCTCAGTCCTTGAGCCAGCTGACCATGGACTGAAACCTCGGAAACCCTGAGCCAAAATAAATGTTTTCTCTTATAAAATATGCATGTTAAGAATTTGACCCCAGCAATAGAAGAATGGCCAGTACACCATGCCAGGAATAAGCCCAGGCAACAGGGTGTTCAGCGCCAGGGTGGGGCTTCACAGAGCCCAGTAGTAAGAATGAGCAAGCACAGCCCACAGCTCACAGGAAGGAAGGACTCTTCTTCACAGTGAGCTCTCACTGGAGCTGGGCTCTGCACTGCTGATTTCCTCATTTGCTGCTCAAAGCCTTTCTTGTGGGTCACTGGAATGTCATGTGTGACCGCATGGCCAATGATTCAACAGAGAGGGCACAGGGACAGAAGCAAGGTGCTCATGGACCTATTCACAGGAAGTCAAAAGTGTGCAGTTGTCTAAACCCATCCTCCTGGAGATCACCATCTAGTCACTGAGTACCATTTCGCCTCATGAGCTGCTGCTTGACCTCACAACATGGATCTCCTGAGAACAGCTGGGAGAGGACCTCACAAGAGCTGATTCTTCACTCACCCACCACCTCCAAAGGGCCCTGCAAGGACTCTAGCAGCTTACAGGCCAGCAGAGGGCTGAACTCCCAGCATGCTGTTAGACAGTACATCTTCCCAGTGACACCGTGAGGAGAAAAACAGCTTCTCCACAAGGTTGTGAAACCTCTTGACTAGGGGAAGCTGAGTGTAACTCTACTTTTCACTCTTCCCCGCCCTGCCGTCTCCCCTCCACTGGCCTGCATGTCTAACAGACATCCTGGTCCCCAGTTCCATCTTAGAATCTGGAGAGCCTGACATGTGACAGTCTAACTCTGACATAGGATGCATCCCTCTACAATCCCGTTTTCTGCCTCCGTGGTGAGCCCTACAGGTTAGAATCCCCCAACCACAAAAAACCACTGTGTATACCTGCATGGGACCATGCATGTCTGCATATCCTTGATTTGGCTTGTAGGTATGTTCCTTGCATAAGATATTCTTTGTCCCATTCATCTATCTAATCCTAGCTCTTGGCATACACTAGGACCACATGTTAGATCATTTCTTCAGAGGAGAGGCAAAAGAAGGGAAAAGAAGGGAAGGGAAGGGAAAAGAAGGGAAGGGAAGGGAAGGGAAGGGAAGGAAAGGAAAGGAAAGGAAAGGAAAGGAAAGGAAAGGAAAGGAAAGGAAAGGAAAGGAAAGGAAAGGAAAGGAAAAACAGATCACCAACTTAGTGCGACTCACAGCAGTGAGAGCGTGTCAACAGTGCTGGCTCCAGCTGGTGTTTGTCAAGGGAGGTGGTGAGAAGGAGCACTAGTGTTTATTATGAGGAGGTAGAAGGTCTTTATTCATTGTTTATTGATCATTCTTGACACTTCAGATGACCAGTGTGTACTTCATCATTTTGTTGGATGGATATTAGTGTAAGAAAAGAAAATCATCACTCATCAAGCACTGAAGAACTGCTTTCCGTCGAAAATATTCTATGAAGCCTTAAAATTAGAAGTAAATTTTGCCAAACATTTTCATCCGTCCTGAAACAGTGAGCTGCACACACTTGCAGGAAATGGAAAGATGGTCATCCCCCACTCCCCACCACCACCAGGAGGTGATGCTCGAGGGACTGGGGCTGGAGCTCACAGTGGAGCTGGACTCCGGGCTCCATCCCCCATGCAGCAAACACACAAAGAAGGAAGAGCACTTTGGCTTTCTTCCTGCTACCCCACCACTCATGCTAAGAATGGCTAACATCTGTTGAAAGAGTCTGCTGCACCAGTGCTGGGCCAGTCCTTGCCCTGGGTCCAGTCAGCACCCGCAGACCGAGCAGTGAGTTCTGTGTTTCCTCCACTGCAGTCGCTGTTGGAAAACATGACTCAAAATCTATGTTACATGTTCTTACGTTTTTAGATTCTTCTTCAGCACGTGGGTCTCTGCACCTCACGAAAGGCTTCAACCGTTTGTATTTTGCATCCATGAAGCTGACTCAGCCACCTGCGAAGCGTTCGTGGCCTCCACACCCCCAATGTTCCAAGTGAGTTAAATTTTAAACAAGCAGGCTTCTGTTCATCTTGCTAAACACGTAAGCAGAAGATGAGCGATCTAACTGGTGACTGATTATTCCGTCACTATCATGGCAAAGACCACAGATCACAACACCTGCGATTTTCCTAAAATTTTGTTTCCAGTATTTATCTCTAAATTTTTTCATTTCAGAGGAAACAATGTTGGAATTTAGTGTGGAAAAGTGATTAACTACTGCTGTTCAGCATTCACTTTGGAAATTTTGAAAATCAAGTTTTTAAATTATTAGCATTGTATTAATAATATAATACTAATAAGGAGGGATACTTTCCCTTTGCTTTTATTTTAAAACAGAATTATGACAATAGTTTAAATAATAAAGACATGAAAAGCTCACCTGGATGCCTACCAACCTAGCAAAAATGTTCTTGTCATTTTTCTTCCGGCTCAGCACATAATTTCACACATCTGCCTTCCTGTCCTGTACAGTTTCAAACTTGCTGGATAAAAAGGTAACTTGTTTGCATGCAAAATATTAATAGAAGTTTGGTTTATCTCCATCCAACAATGTCCAGTAGCTCTATGATATCGTCCTTTAAAATTAGTTGAATAATAAATATTTTATATGCTTTTAACTTTCTCAAAATGCATTTATAGGCTTGCAGGGATAACTCAACAATAACACACAGGGTTAGCGTGTACATGGTCATAAGTTTGATCCCCAACTCCAAAAGGTTTTTATGTCCACTATCTCATTTCTTCATTATAGACATTCGTGGAGACATTGCTGCTTTCAGAAATGCAGGCAATAAGAAGATAAGGTGTACTGTGACCACCAGCATTTACACTTCTTTCTCCAAAGGACCGAATAGTGAATGAGAGCCTTCAGTCATACAAACTCAACAGCAGCCACTCAGCTCTGCCAGTGATTGGACAAGCAGCCACCAACCAGACACTAAAGATGCACATGTCAGTGCTCCAATAAAACTTTATTTGTAGGCACTGAAATTGGATGCACCAGTAACCACAGACAAGATACACATGAATGAAAATGTTGTAACAATAAGACTTCATGGACAATGAAATTTGAAGTCATTGTTCTCATGAGTCACAAAATATTTTGTTTTCTATCTTTCTTTAACCATTGAGCAAGGTAAAACCACTTTTAGCTCGCAGATAGCCACCTCTGTGTGCTAATACTGGTCTGAACGCAACGGCCTCATGAATTAGAAAGGATCAGGAAAGGCCTCCGCTTTCATTTCTCTGCTTTCATAGGTGCAAAAGCCAATGCTTCCCAAAGCTAGGCAGTCTGCTGTGGCCTGGGAGGGCCAGCACCCGGATCTCCTAAGTTCACTGTGGCTCTGCTTAAAATAAAAGCAAAGAGGAGGCCAATTAAAGAGATAACTGTAAAAATTGCTCAGCATGACACCCAAAGACCAGAACAGCCCGTGCTGGCTGCTCGGCCTGCCGCTACTTAGGCAGACAGCTTCTGGCAGGCTTTCAGAGGACTTGAGAAATGATAACTGGTTAGGCAGAAATGGTTCCAAGAAATAGCACAGTGACTTTTGCTCTGCTACTTCCTTGCACTACTAGAATTTAACTCCTTTTCTGCCAAGTCCTGAAATCTGTAAAATGAGGAACCCACGACTTGCCATTTTCATATTTTTAGTAGTTTCACTTCTCATAACGGCCTGACTGGTCCATAAATAGAATGCAGCCTCCAGGTGGAGCTTCTAGGTAATCACTAGCAGAGGGCCTGGCTGTGAGATGGTTTAGCACTCTCCCTTCCTCCAGGGTGCTTGATCTCCTCGCTTTCCTCGCCTCTGGTTCAGCTGTTCTCTACTATTTCAGTAGGAACAAAACCTTTATAGTGAGAGGTGGCCCGACAGCTGCCAGAGAAGCCAGTTGAGAGCAGAAAGGCCGAGAAGGGTGAGCCCAGCCCTTCCCTGTGTCGGAGAAGACTGGACTAGAGACCACAGCTGTATGCGTGTGTGTGCCTTTGTGTCTCGTGTGTGTGTGTATGTGTGTGTGCGCATGCGTGTGCATGTGCGTGTGCGTGTGCGTGCGTGTGTGTGTGTGCGTGCGTGTGTGTACAAAAAGAGACAAGTTTAAGCTCTTCTGGGGAAGGACAACAGAGTAAGCCTGTGCACAGCACAGCGGGGATGAGGTACCTGGCCCAGCATTTCCCTGAGCCACGTGGGCGGACCCCAGAACAATTTGCATATTCTCTCCTCCACCAGGCTCCACCTCCATTCCTGTGCGTGTCTCCGTCACCAGTGGGTGGCCGCCCTGAGTCACCAGCTGACCCAGGGACCTGGGGACACGTCCCATTTCCAGCCCCCACCCCGGCCCCTCCTCAGTGCTCCTGTTGTCCCCGCTCCCTGGCAGAGCAGGCCACCATGGTGGCGGGCAGGCATGAGCCCAGGGGAGACACCTGTTGGCCTCCCCTCCCAGCCACAGGCTCCTGACACCAGGGACCGTGTGTCCTTGGCTCAGCCCTAGGTACCAGTGCCTAGCAAACTGCCTGGTTGGCACACCGTGGCAGAAACTCTGCTGAAGGTTGCCAAGTGAATGTGCCTGGTTTCCAAAAGGGAGCCTGGTCCTGGATTTGTTGATGAAGATTTTATGTAGGTCCCATAAGGCCTTGCGGCACATTTTTGTCTCAGGGCAGAAACAGCAAGGGCTGCAGGACCCTGTAACAGGGAAGCCTGACCCGCTGGCTGGGAGAGGGGTGCTCGCCTCAGCTGTTCATTCCCTACGCTCAGCGCAGCGGCTGTGCTCAGTCTGCAGTGCCCTGACCTCCCAAGATGGTCAGATGTCCCTGAAGTGGGTCAGTAGGGAATGCTGCAGCCCCCACCACGCGCATCTACAAGCCCTGCCAGGGAGCATCCCAAAGTGTCCAGCGAAGGAAAGCCGGAGCAAACTAGAAAACTCCAAGAATCATATCGATGCCCTCTCTCTTCCTCAGTTTATTCACCTTTAAATAGGCCGCGTTTCTATCTTTCTCCCATCTTCCCCGGCTACATCTGCTGGAACACTTGATACTGTGACTTGGTTCAGTTATTTTCTCACATTACCGCTTTCAGTTTCAATTCAGCACCTATTAGGTGGCAGGTAGTGAACTGATTTCTATGGAGAAAAGAGGAAAAGCAGAATCGCTGCCCCTGAGAAACACATAGTAAACAAATTCTACTAAGTGCCTATTAAATGCCAGCCCTAGGGAAGTGAATTAATTAGGCCCATAATTCAGTGAAAAAGATGTGTGAATATGCAAATAACTAATATATTATACATGGCACAGCATGGACAGAAGAAATGGACAATAAGCACAAAACTGCTTCATATGGAGGTCAGGGAAGCTGCTGAGCTTTTAATTGACCCTTGAAGGGTGAGTAGGAAGGATAGAAAAAAAGGGGAAAATATGGGAGGAGGAACCTTAGGGACTTAGGTCTGAGCAGTCTCAGACCTAAAATGCTGTGATTTGGAGAATATCAAGCAGTCATCTCTGGGTATCCATGGCCACCTGGTTCCTGGACCCACACGAGTACCAAAATCCTCAAATGTTCAAATATTTCATGTAACAGTTTAATAGCACCTATACACAACCTCCTGTGTGCATTACATAACCATAAGCTGGGTAGAGGTCATAGCTCAAAAGTAGAGAGTGCCTGCCTAGCATGTACAAGGCCCTGAGTTCAACCCCCTGCACTACCAAGTAAATAAATAATCCCTAGATTAATTATAATACCCAATACAGCATAAGCACTATGTCAATGATTGCTCTGTTGGTCTCTTGGCAGGGGGCTGGTGTCTCCCCACCATCACTGCATGCCTGTAGCAACCAGTGGCAACTTCCAAAACACCTTGGCACATTCTCTTGCTGGGAACTACCCTTGGAACAGATGTGGATGGCAAGTCTTGGTGGTACCCAATGAAGGATGCACTGGAAAGAGGAACCAGGCTCAAATCTAACTAAGACAAAACTAACAGCACAGCACCTCCATAAAGGATCGCATGTGGCTGACAGGTGTGTGTGGCATTTGCAGCTCAAATAGGCCGCGTTTCCACCTTTCTCCCACCTTCCCCTCCTATGTCTGCTGGAACACTTGACACTGTGACTTTGTTCAGTTATTATTTTCTCACATTACCACTTTCAATATGTATTCAACATCTATTAGGTGGCAGGTAGTGAGCTGATTTCTATGGAGCAAGGAAAAGCAAAATTTTAGCCCCCAAGCATTCCTTCCTATTTGTCCTTCAGATAAAAATCTAAAAGCCAATGAATTCCACCAGTCTCATCAAATACATGTACAGATTGTAGTTATTAGGATCACTGAGATTTATATTTTATGTGTAGCCATAAATTTAGATTGCAGAAGGTATCATTTCATTGTTACTTACACTGTAGATTCTATGATACAGCATAAGTTGTGTTAAAATAATAAATGGAATAATGCCAAATCTAGCTTCATAGGCTTTCATCCAAAGGCTAGTCACCAGAAAGTACCTTGGTCAAGAGATTACAAAGTAACTGAAGCTCTGTTATATATTATATTGCCTATAAATTATTGATATAATCTAATTTTAAGGGTTGGCCAAATGCACTTTAAAAACAATCTGATGGCATCAACTTGAGTGATATCAAAGCAAGTCAGCAAAATAGTATTAAATAAGATAAGGAATCATTTGATCTCAATCCTGGGCACACTGTTACTTAACTGGTAATTGTTCTGTGTTTTTCAGTGGTTTTACTCTATATCAAGAAAATAAGCAAAACAAAAAAATGTGTTGTCAGAACCATTTTCTACATTGATCATTGGAATGATTTTCTGGGGGAGGCTATATTGTCAATAATTCTAATAGTAGTGGTAATAGGTCAGTATTTCTGCCACCAATACTTTTTCCTCAAAAACTGTAGTGCTTTGTCACAAACAATCTACTATAGTGAAGGATCAGTGTAATGAATTGGGCTTGGGCCAAGATTTAGTCTAGAAATTATAATCCAAATTTTATAGAATCATCTAATTGTGGACACTTTGACACACAATGGCAGTATTTCATCTTGTAACCACCACCTTTCCACCTGTACTCTAAGAGAATATGCCTCACAGCACGCATGCGCATTCTTGGGGTTTTTAACCTTTCCTCATGTCAAAGATGGCGCCGCACAATGACCTCTGGAGCGATACAGAGTTTCACTGTATTCCAAACACAATACTGGATTGTCTTGAAATTTCCCCCAAGAAACACACACACGTGCTCATTCCCTTCACCCGTGGCAAGCCTAGTCTGCCACACCCTCGCAAAATCCTGCACAGAGCAGTCACTGACCCGCAACTGCACTTCTAAAGACCTTACACAAAGTTCTGACACACCTTCCTCTGCCTCAGCAAACCCCCAAGCATGACAGCCCTCAAAAATGTAAGCCTCAGAGTTAGTCAGAGCAGGGGAGAATCTAGGCCTTAATATTTTGGCATAAACAAACCAGCAAATCAAAGACTGGTTGTTTTCCAAGACAGCCAGGGTGTGGATCTTGACCATAATAGGCTCCAGGACCAGTCACATCCAAGCCCCCCAGATTCCAAAGCATCCTACCAAGGCTGAGCACAGCCAGCTCCCTGACCAGGGTCCCTCTCATACAAGACCTGAGTTCTTCTCACTCCAGAATCCCCAAGCTCACTTCAGACAAAGCAAGGGGTGTGTGTGTGTGTGTGTGTGTGTGTGTGTGTGTGCGCGCGTGCATGTGTGTATACGTGTGCTCCTCTCTAACTCTGCCTCCTCCACAATTGCAACATCCTACCAAGCTCATGCAAACTCCTGTCTCCTTCATGGTCTGTCTTGCCTCCACCCAATGCTTTTGTGACTTTGGTTTCTGCATTCTCTAGGCATGGTACACCCTTTCTCTCACCCTTGCTGCCTGCACCCAGCCCTCATAGTCAGCACTCCTAGCTCCTAGCCCCACATCACACCCTTGGCCTATGTGCTGGGAGTAACTCATCCCTTCCCCCACTCCATCTCCCACTCTTCAGGAAGCAGCCCACCCTCCACCTTTCTTTGGCCTGCTGTGTGCTAAGCAAATGCCTCTTCCTCCTCTTGCTTGCTCTCCCTCCCCCCACCTGATCATGGGAGATGGTGGGTCTCTTTGAGTCCTAGCACTCCTCTGCACCATTATCTGACCCTCTTCTCTGTCAGCCATGTAAGTGACATTCACTAAAATATTTAGTCTGTATCACACCCAGTTTGGTTACAACCAGATCTAAGTTTAACTCAACACCCTTTTCCCCACCCAAGCGTGACCTTTTCAAGGACTTCTCTCCCTGGAGGGCATCTTTGCCTGCAAATAACCTCCAAATGCCTCAGCAGACCAAAGCCATCTATTTCTCAACCCCTTGATGTATTCGGCAGCCCTTTAACCCTCCTCTTGCTACACCATCCAGTCTCATTTTCTGGGACTCAGCCAGTTCCGGGCTGCCCTTAAAAGAATCCGCACTTCTCTTACCACCACCAGAACTTCACCAATATGGACAGACACAGATGTACCATTGCTGATGGCCAGCAGTCACCAGATTCATTTTGATTGGCAAGTGCCATGCCAGCCACTTGTCCTACGAATGTCTATTTCTACCTTCATTCATCGTCTCCACTTCCAACCCTTCCTATTCTTCCTCAGACAACCTACTCTAACTTCTCAGCCAGACAGAAGAAGCTCTGCCCCTCTCTTTTGGCCACAAGTGCTTGGACCCGTGTTGAACACCTGCTTTCAAGAGTGCTGATAGAATCCACCTTGTGGGAAAATATTAGGTACCACATGGAAGAGAATTGTAAGACTCCTGGGCATCATAGCAACTCAAGCCCAAGTGGTAGGAGGGAGAGAGGCCTTGCAAGGGTTCATTCTTCCAAGAAAGAGGAATGGGGAGAGATGAGGGCACAATGGTCAGAGCACGAAGAGCCACCGGACAGTTTCCCGGTTCCCATGATGTAAGCTTCTGCCTCCTTCCTCCGGGCTCCCTGCGAGTCCCCTGACACTACAGTGAGCCCCACTCTACCTAAGATAAGCAGGCCTTTGTTTCCTGCCACTAAGCCATCCTTGACTAAGACACCTTTCAACACAGCTGCTAGCTCATCCCCACCGCCCACTTTCTCATGGCTTTTTTCTGCAGGACTCTGTTTGCCCGTTTCTATTGATTCAGTCACACAGCACACAGAGCCTTATTTTTCCCTTGAACAAATGCTGTCTGGCTTCGTCCCAAAGAGAACAAGCGGCAACCCCATGACTTAATCACACGACAGGTGAGCCAATCTGTGCCAACATTTACACCAACTCGTCTCAGACCTGCCGGAATTCTCTGCCTGCTAGAGTTTCCAGCACCAGCCCCTGGCTGCATGGGTGAATCAGGGGAACATCCAGAAGACAGTGGCCCCACCACAGAGGGAAGCATTCCGGCTGTGAGGACAGAGTCGTGTGTAGGAAGAAGGGTCAGAGGGCACGCTGTGCTCAAGGGAACATTCTCCATCTCAAATCACTTAGAACTTCAGCAATGAGATTAGTGGTTTCCTTGGCAACTGATAAGCCAGGAGCTGTTGAGAAACTCCTCAACTCCTCAGGACGGAGACACCTGCCCTCCAGCACACCCACCCACCACGGTCCAACACCTCTCTCTAGCTTTGCTGCAGAGTGAACTTCTCCCTCCTCAGTTTATGACTTTGTCGAGAGCAATCACTCTGACAAAAAGCCCAGTTTTATTCTTTCTGGGGACATTCTGATACTCTCCACTATTCTGCTCTACCAACAGACAGGAAGTTCTGAAAACAATTCAGGAACTTCTGACCAGCGTTGCTGTTTGGGAACATAGAAAAGATTATTCTGTCTATCTTATTCCATTTTGCTCACTGCCTTTTCCTCCCTTTCCCCCTTACCCACAACCTTTTTCTTCCCCTCACTGATTTTCAAATAAAATGCCAGCAGTCACATGGCTGGAGGACTGAATCCATCCATGTGGGAGTGCTGCCACACGAAAGGGACACGCTCCAGCCAGCACCTGGCCCAGACAAATGGCAGGTACTTGTCTCCTTGGGACAACAAGTGCAGCTTTTCGAGTCACAAGTCATGTCACACGGTGATGGCCACTGCCTGTTCTCCCAGCAGCCTGGCCCTTGCAGCTGGCACTTTGCATTAGAAAGAGCAAAAGCAGCTTCCTTTTATTTACTTCATTTTTTAATTTTGAATTTTTAACCAATATATTAAGATACAAAATTATACTTATTTACAAGGTACTGCATCATATTTAAGCATGCAATCATACTGTAAAATAGTTAACTCAGGTTAAACATATCTATCCCCCAAGCATTCATACTTTCTTTATACTATGAATATTTCTTTTTTTTTTTTTTAATGAAGGTAATTTATTAACAGAAAGCAATTTGAGCCTTGTTCATAGATGGCGACCACGGTGACCTCCCTTCCTGTGGGGACTGTCAGAGGGGATGGGACTGACATCCTCTACCCTCCCCAGCCTCATTCCTGAGGAGTGAGTGCTCCAAGGGCTGACTGTGCACCAGGCCCAGAGGTCTGAGTCCTGCTCCCTCTGTGGCCTGGAGTTTGATATCCAGGCACTGATGTCCAACTCCACATCTCCTGGCCACATCCTGGACAGCCAGCGCTGTAGCCCATGGGGAGGACTTGTCTCCAGCAGCCCTTCCTGGCCACACCCTGGACAGCCAGCGCTGCAGCCCATGGGGAGGACTTGTCTCCAGCAGCCCTTCCTGGCCACATCCTGGACAGCCA